>WEIT01040381.1:0-11752 GCA_013389985.1 Dryoscopus gambensis | reverse complement strand
CATCAGATCTACATAAAACAGTAAGGAAGCAGAAGGGTCAGCCAATTATTATTTAAAGTGGGCAATAACGTTTTCTCTACCTTAATTTTGAGTTTCTTACGCAACTATGAAGTCCCACTAGGAGGAATTTTTAACATAGACAATACAGTAAATGTCAGACAGAGTTTTTCTTTCACAATCCTTTTTTTGGTTCTGTTTATTCGTTTGTTTGTTTGGTCTGGTTGGGTTGGGTTGGATTGAGGTTTTTTGTTGTTTTTGTTTGTTTGTTTGTTTGTTTGTTTTTTAAACTAACTATAGGGATGTCATGTCATATTATAATCTTCATGTGTCTCTAGTCAGAAACATTTTTATTCCATATATTTTTAGGTAGTCCCACCCTTTTTAAGACCTAGGTTATGTACCTGTATGAGAACTTAAGGAGTGTATATAATTTTTCAGGGACATGTGATTTACCTTAATATGTCATAAGACATATGTAAGTGATCCAGATGTTATGCATACATTTGGTAATTCTGTTTTTAAACCAGCTTTTTCATGTCAGGAGAATTCCCTGGAGAAGTTACCACAGTAGGTCATGGACGCTTGTCTCTTGACGTAGACACGTATTGCTTTTTCAATTTTAACATGTGACAGTATCTGATAATGAATTTATGTCACTTGTTTCTGAGTTGTCACGTGGGCTATTACTCAGAAACATTGCAAAATACTGTCTCCAGAACTGTAATAAGGAAGTAGTTTCAGACAGTAGTGATAGATTTGTGCTTCCAAAAAGTAGTGGTGTGTGAAGGAATTTTTGTGCTATTATTCCTGGGAGGAACTCCGGCTATTTAGAAATACCACACATAATTTAAAGTTTTATGTTGTAAGGCTGGAATGTTGTTGCAAGCAGTCAACCATTCCTTCCAGTCACTCTAGTGAAGAGACCGTGATCTTGCTCTTGCAGGTAACAGGACTCATCTTGGGAAACAGTGATACTGCTGAGCAACCTTAGTGCACTCTGCTGCTCAGGAACCCTTGCCTGTGTCTATGTGTTTGACATACTGATTTAGCCAGGGATTTTTCCGTCTGCTTGTACCTCTGTATGTTTTTAAATGTTTACCTTTCGAACTGAACCTCATAAACTGTCTCAAGACTCTCCTTAATCTCTGTTGTTGTTGTTTTTCTCTTGCATCTTCTGTTGTGAAGTCACAGATGTAGATGAAAATAGATCTGTGAACAGCCGTATCATATCTTCCAAATACACACACACATAATATCCATCCGTACCTATGTATCTTGATACTGAAATCTGAGGTAGTTCTCTGAGCCCTGCTTATTGTCTCAGTTCTCTTTATCATCTTCGTAGAGAAACAGGTTTATGCATGGAACAAAAAAATGTCATTTTTCAGGAGATACTGAACATGGGTCTAAAAGTCATGATTCAGAGGTGGCTGGCTGTGGTGGGAGTGTGCGGGTTCATGGGTGGTGCAGGTATCTGCACCGCAGATCCATGAGGCTGGGTCAGAGGGCTCCTGTAGACCTGAGAAAGGCCTCAGGGCATGGTTTACCTAACATAATCTTGGTGGTTTGGGTTGTCATTGTTCAGAGGATTCAGCTGTATCTTTGCTTGTTGCATTTGGGTTGAAGTAAATTGCTATGAAGAATTCAGGGAAGTTAAAGACTTTGTTGTCTTCTTCAGTTCAAGTCTCGATGACCTTGAAGTAGACAGTGCAAGTGGATCTGTGCCAGACAGATCCCATGTTCACTACCCTCCCCTCGGCTCTTCAGAGGCCATGGCCTCTAGCAGAGATGGATTGGACTTACCTACCATTCTGCAGCCCAAGGTATTTGATAGTGTCTTGGTTTGAATTGTTTTCCTTTTAAGTAAATCACTGAAACTATGTGAGAAACATCTGAATCTGAAAGGGAAAGATGAGTTCCCAGTTGGCAGTGCTAGTCTCTCCAGAGAGCACTCACACAGACTTGAGAAGCTAGAACTCCCTGGGTGTGGCTGGGCTAGGCAGCAGTCATGGAAAGAAAGTGTCCATCAGAGATTTGCCTCAGCTTTAAAAACCAGATCATTTATCAGAAGTGTTTCAAAGGAAATATCTCAGGTTCAGTGAATCAGCTTTTTTTAGCCAAAATATATTTAGTGAGAAAATGTTTAACCAGCTGTAGTTATGTGAAAGAGTAATGCTTTGTAAAGTGTAAAACTGGCCTGCTGCCTGTATTGAAACAATTTCTAAACTCAGGGAAATTCGATTGGGGTATGCATTGACCAATGTAAATCTCCTTGTTACGGTTTTCTGAAGTATCCTGTCTACATTAATTTTCATTAGACCATGGTGCTATTTCTGAGATCTTCGGACACATACACAGACTTATTTCTTGTTTGCAGAGATTCTTTATGATTTTTTAGATGCACTTGTTGCCACTGTAGAACTTTATCTGACCTTCAGCAAATGATTACATGAAGGGAGAAAAAGAGTTCAGCGCAAACATGAATTCTGTTAGGGTTACTTTGAAAAACAATGAAGTAAGCACTTTACAGGGATTTTTGGAATGGTCTTTGTAGAAGTGTAAATGATGCATCAAAAATTAAGGGATTTTCTTCCAAGGGTTGCTATTGACATATTTGGTAATTGGAAAGTTTTTTCAAATACAATAATAATTTAAAAAGCCAAAAACAGTATAGAGAAAAGAGAAAGAGGTCAACTCATTTTTTTGGAAACTGACATCAGTAATTACCAAGGCATGGTCAAAGTCTCCATGAAATGTTCTTGAAATATTGAAATAGTAAGATTAATGCCTTCCTTGGTAAAGGAAGATAGCTTGGTCATCAGATATAATGGTGAACAGTACTGTTTGGATGTCACCTGTTACCAAACTGGAGAAGAATGTAAGCTTTCTCTTAGTCTAACTTTCACCCACAACTTGTTTCCTGTAGTATACAAAAATTCATGGAAATATGACAGACTTCCTAAGAATTCACATGAAGTTGTCAAAAATACAACTTGAAGCCAAGAAAATGTATGTGAGTGGTCAGCTGCTCCTGATTTATTTTGTTTCTGTTGCTGATGCATTTCAAAATGACACAAGGTTTCATTTGCTGCAATTTCTTGTAGGAATGCACGATGTTTGGGATTCGGTCACGCTCCTATTCCTGCTCCTCACCCAAAGGTTTGGTAGGAAGACCTCGCATTGCTCGGGACTTTGCAGTTGGGGATTCAAATGGAGGTCAGTTCCCTGGCTTTGCATTATTCAATACCTGCCCGCTTCAGGCCCAGTGTTGATGGTGTTACTTAACAGAGCTCACCAGTGTGTATGTTTGGTAGCCTTCTGGTAGCTCTACCATCATCCCTCAATTTTCTCCCCTCTACAGCTCCATCATGCCTCCCATGATGCAACCATTGATCTTGAGAGGGCATACAAGCTGGGAGAGCAGTAGCCACAAAAACTAATGCAGACAAGGGCAGTAATCCTCTTTTTGGAAGATCCTTACCCTAGCTTCCTGCTGAGTGTCTGACAGAGACCAGGAGGAAGCTCAGGATGACACAGATGAGGCATCAAAGAGGACAGATGGTTCCAGCTTCCCACAGACCCTAGGGAATCTCTGAAACACAGATGGGCTGTAGTATCTCTACAGATTGGGAAGCAAAACCCACTCTCTTCATCAAGTGGAGTCAGAGATGTTTGCGCAAGAAGCTTGTAATTTTTTATGACTTGTTTCTGACATGCTTTATTTCTAGACACATAGTTTCATATTTATTAGCCCACACTTTTCTCAGTGAGGGTATGGGTTATATTTGAAAACTGTGCAAAGTGTGAAATACATATACTGTGCTTTTCATACAGCTCACATCACTTTAAAACACCTGCATTTCAAGAGGCTTGACTTCTGTCTCTGTAACCGTGTCCATTGCCTTACCTCCAGCTTGTTTCTCACTCCAGTATACCTGTAGTTTTTCACTAGTCCAGAGCAAGAGGCAGAACATGTGAGCCACAGTGAACAAGATGGAATGGACACCCAGAGAAGTGATGTATGCTGTGTCATTGGAAGTGTTCAAGGCCAGATTGAATGGGGCTTTGAGCAGCCTTGTCTACTGGTGGCATCTCTCCACCTGGCAGGGGCGTTGAAACTAGATCATAGAATCATGAAATGATTGAGGTTGGAAAGGACTTCAAGGTCGATGAGTCCAACCTTTGACCAAACACCAGTGTAAACTAAACCATAGCATCAAGTACCATATCCGACTGTTTCTTGAACACTTCAGGTGACTCTACCACCAACCTGGGCAGCCCATTCCAATGCTTGACTACCCAATCAGTGAGGAAGTTCTTCCTGATGTCCAACCTGAACCTCCCCTGGAGCAGTTTGAGGCCATTTTCTCTTGTGCTGTCACTTGTTGACTTGGGGAAGAGGCTGACCTGCACCTGCCTACAGCCTCCTTTCAGGCAGTTGTAGAGACTGAAAAGGTCTCCCCTGAGCCTCCTCTTCTCCAGGATAAACAACCCCAGCTCCCTCAGCTGCTCCTCATAGGACTTGTGCTCCAGACCCTTCCCCAGTTCCATTGCTCTTCTCTGCATGNAGCCGCTCTGCCCCAGCCTGTGGCGCTGCCTGGGGTTGTTGTGACCCAAGGGCAGGACCCAGCACTTGGCCTTGTTGAACCTCACACCACTGGCCTTGACCCATGATCCAGCCTGTCCAGATCCCTCTGCAGAGCCTTCCTGCCCTCCAGCAGATCAACACTTCCACCCAACTTGGTGTCATCTGTGAACTGACTGAGGGTTCATTTGACGTCCTCATCCAGATCAGTGATAAAGATAGTAAACAGGACTGGCCTCAAAGCTGTGCCCTAGGGAACAGCAGTGGTGACAGACTGACAAGTGGATGAAGCACCATTCACCACCACTCTCTGGGCCCAGCCATCCAGACAGTTTTTTACACAGCAGAGTGCACCTGTCCAAGCCATGAGCAGCCAGCTTCTCCAGGAGATGCTTGCTGAGCCTGATGCCCTGGCTGTCCTGTATGTGCCGATGATCACGCTCAAGATACTCTGTTCTACAATCTTTCCGAGCACTGCGGTTGGATCAGGATCAGGCTGACAGGCCATAGGTCCCCAGATACTCCTTCTAACCCTTCTTGTAGTTGGTCCAGTTATCTGGGGTGTCCCTGGTTATCTAGGACTGATGATGAGTGATGCAGAGTGGTTTGGCAAGCTCTTCTGCCAGCTCCCTCAGTACTCCGGTGATCTTTGACATCCTTTCCAACCCAAATCACTCTCATTCTTTGACATTCAATGTGAAAACATACAAAAATTGTGGAAAATATTATTATTAACTTTGAAACCATTTAACAACTTCAAAAAGTATTGTGAGAGTGAGAGATACAATGTCTGCAGACTTCTTTTTTCGTAAGAAACTGAGTTAAGCAGTGTAGCAAATAGCTTCTTCCATGTTACTCAAATTCACAGTAATTTTTCTGTGATTTCCTGTCCCCTTGTGAGTATCTATTGCAGCCTGCAGCATGCAGCTGTGTTGTATTTTCCTCCATCACCTGAAGTATTTGTAAGCATTTATATTCAACAGATAAGGTGAGAAGGCTTTGAAAAAAGCAGGGCAGAAGAAGAAGGTAGAAGTATGTCACAGATTCGAAAGATAGCAGAATAGAAAAGCCCTGTGTCATGTGCTTAAAGTTAAGACAGAATTCCTTAGTTGCCGCAGCTAAGGGACTTTGTTGGTGTCACAGCCCATTAAGTTTCACCCAGACACCATTACCTGCCCTGACTTGATAAGGGGCATTTCCTTTTCGTTCTTTCTCCCCTTCCTCCTGGGACAGTCAGTGTTGGACCTTTACATATCTTGTAGAGTAGGTGAAAACTCGTTCCTGTCCAGACTTTAGAAGCAGGGTGTTCTACATCCAGCACCACAGATGTGATGTAATGCTGGGAGGGAGGGTGGTGGTCTGCTGAGCTTCCTGCTGGCACTCTCCTTCCACCTGCACCTCCTGCATTGTCCCTTTTTTTGCCTGCATTTTGCAAGGATGGCAGCATTGAAGACAGTGTTTGGCAGCTGGCAGCGGTGATTACTGTGTAATGCAGGCAGACCTGTGCTCACTTTGAGCAGTTTTATCCCAGGAGCTTGGTCCAAGAAGCTGGATCAGATAGTTCATCCCGATCTCTGTGGACTGTCGTGAGACTGTGTCTGGGTCTGTGCGGGAGTCTGCACGTGGAAAACCTGCCCCTTCACCTCTGCCTGGCTGCCAACCCTTTGGACATCGTGCTCAGGGCTTAGCTATGCAAGAGGGAGGTGCAGCTGCCCTTGCACGTTGCGACAAAATGTAAGCCAAAGCAGATGAATTCAGGATGACAACAGGATGGTGTTTTTCACACAAACTATGAGAAAAAAGAGGCAAAACACCATCTGCTTCTTGTGGAAACTTCTAAATATGCTCAGGTTTAAAGTATACTACCTGTAACAGTAAAGGATTTGTCCCTGCTCTGTAGATAGTGTGCTCACGAGCAGTGGTCCGTCCCTCCTCCAGGCCCTTACACGCTCTAAGTCAGTGTCTCTGCTCCACCTTTCTAGTAAGTACTTCAGTGCCAACCCCATGATGCTGTTTTGCATAAGGCTGTCTTCCTCTCCCATGTATACATGGCATTGGTTTCTTACAGAAGCATGCTGTGGCACAGGTTGTGCCTGACAACTAACTGAAATGCCCTTTTAGTCCTGCTGCCTCTTTCGTAAATATTCTAGCTCTTGCTAACCTGAAGTCTGCATTTGTCTGAGGAGATGCTGATTCAGCAAAGGGTGTTTAAGCCTGTATCTAACTTCAAAGAAGCATAGTCTGGTGCTTTGACTTAGGCAAGTGCTTATCTTTCTGAACTATACCTGTGGTAGCTTTCCTAAAAATGTTTGCGAAATGGAGTGGCTTTTAATTTGAAAATGATAGTGGTCTCTGTAGTTTTGGGCTTATTTTCTTCCAAAACAACCCAGCTGAGTTGTTTATCTTTTATTTTGCTTTTTAGAGAGTTTGTGAAAAGAATCTCCTGTTCATAGGATCATAGAATTGTAGAAAATACAAATTTGTAACACATTAAACATCCTATGCAGTACGTAGAGTAGTAGTATTCCTCTTTATTTAGAATGATTTAAATTTTTTTAATAGATAAAGCTGCATAAGATGTGTAACTGCAAATGTTAGAAGAATGTCATTAAGATATTTTACAGCAAATTATGTAAAAAGCAAAATGAAGAGTGAGTCATTCAAGTCTGGGTTGTTAGGAAAAACAAAACAAATAATGTTTGCTATTCTTAAAAACAGGCTGTTTGCAGAAACTAGCATTCTCTGATACCCTTCTCAGTTCTGGCAGATCCTGTCAACTAAAAGCTTAGTAGGCAGTGGTCTTAACCTAGAAAAAGCTGTTTCTAATATATATATGATTTTACCTTCCTAATTTTCAAATGACATTGCAAACCCTTAATGGCAAGTTTGTGGCTTGGTGGAGGTCGTGAGTTTCAAATAAACCTGATGACCTTGCAATCTGAGTGCCCGATGGCTGTTTGTGTCTTGCAGAGCGCGCGTACAGTTTGCCCGAGCAGTCCCGAGAGCAAAGGTACGGGTATGTGTCGCGGAGAGCCGGGAGCAGGTCTGTGCAAGAATGCCATCTAGGGAGCCATGTGGGGAACAGACATCAGCACCCCTCCCATGAAGGGTTTGAGCAGTTGCGTAGAGGCCCATGGCATCTGTGAGCTCGCAACTAAACTGTGTGCCAAGCTCAACCCAGCTCTCATCACGCACATCCTACAGCAGGGATTTACTGTGAGACCTGCACAGTAGGGGTGGACTCCTGTCTGCTGCTGGGGCTCCTGTCCACTGTAGGAATGTCCAAACCATTGCAGTAAAGCAGGGGAGCTTTTGATACCAACTGTAATGCAGGCCAGCTTGTTACACCTTGCACATGCAGAGCTCTCATTGGCAAGCCTTAATTCTTTTTATAGAGGGATAGCAATCTTTTTTGCAATGTGTTATACCCACAACAAAGCATGTAATTGTAAATGTTAGGTGAAGCAAGCACTGTCCAGATTCTGCTGTATCTTAATTAAAGGACTGTTGCCACTGGAATGAGGAACATTTTTCACTGGTCTCTATTTTAGGATTCAGGAAGAGGAATGGAATAAATATGTTGTACCCTCAAAAAATGAGTCTGAAAAATATAAAGTGAGTCGGACTTTCAGCTTTCTGATGAACAGGATGACCAGCACACGGAATAAATGCAAGGTAAGTTAGGATTTATGTCTATTTTATTATGCATGATTATGTCACTGTAATTAAATTAATTATAGATGGAAGCTAAATTTTTATGTAAAGATAAATGGTTTATTACAAAACTAAAAAAGTCAGAGGAAGACTATTTTCACTTAAAAAAAAAAAATTAAAACATATGCAGGATACCCTGAAATGGCCTTCTTATTAAAAACCACCTTTGCTTTTAAACCACAATCTTAGCTGAACAATATTAAGTATTTTCCTTGCTATTTTTTGATGTCATTAATAATTCTGTTTGGTGATTTAGTGAACATTTAAATGTATGAATTGCATTTAAGAAATAATTTTCTTTGTTAAATGAAATTAAGAGATATGGGCCTGATCTTGGAATTGCTCTCAAAAAGTAATTGAGTGTGTAAGCTTCTACATTAGGGTGTAATTAGTTGAATTTGCCTTTTTTGAAGTTAAAGGGACTTCTTGCATAAGTAAACACTGCTTAGTGTTAAACAGTTGGAGACTTAAAGCCTGCATGGTCAAACAGGCCTACTATGGAAGGTAGATTACAACACTGTAGTTTAAGGCATCCTAATTTTAGATTAATGGCATCAATTAGCAGTTTGAAAGACAGGCTTAGCCTACAGGCTCTTTCCAGCTGGCCTTCTGGCAGTTTTGCAGGCTCCCTAGTGTGCCCTCCTGTGCCCCAGGACATCCTAGCATATGTGGATGTGAAGATGTTTTTCTGAAGTGGTATCTTCAAGAGTGTCAGAACTGACTGTGAACGTGTATGTCTGGTTGTGTAGCCTGTGTCTCTGGGTTCTCCTAAAGTATAACCGTCAGTAACTACAAGCATGCTATATGTATAGTTATGCCAATAAGGGTACTGTAAAAACAGGCAGAATTTATTAAATTTTTTACCACTCATTAAAAATAGGTTGTCTCTAATGTCTTCTAAGATCTAAAGACCACGTGTCTAAATTTGCATAACTGCACCTTTATCTGGAGAGGCATGAGCTGTATATATGTAGGGATGTAGGCACTGATACCCATGTGTGCAGTGAATCAACAATACTTCTTAAATTTTATTTCCTGTACTTCCCCTTTTTGTAGATTTCTAAATGTATTTCTGCCAGTCTTACTTGATAATGCTTCCAGGCCTAACTGCCAGTAAAAGCAATTCCTGTATAATTTCAGGGCTTCAGCAATATTGGGTGTAAGAGTACAGTATGCTGTTGCAGGTCTTGCAGGACAGGGAATAAATGTTGTAGATTAATTTGGTCTTATAAGGGAGTATTTTATTGTTTTTAAGATTGAGTTACTTTACCTTATTTTCTAATTTATTTATTTATTTATTTTCCTGCCTCTCTTTTTGGGGATGAAGACAAAAAATAAAGATACCAAAGATAAGGAGAAACCAACCAGGCACAATTTTACAAATGGAACTTTCCCAGGAGTTACCCCATGTATGGTCTGTGAAAAGGCCCTCCTAGGAAAGGAGTCACTGCAGTGCTCTCGTAAGTATGCTGGCTTTTACATGTGAATTTACAGTGCTCTGAATGCTGTTCTGACATCCTGGTTCAGCGTGTTGTTTGAAACCTTGTCTACGTTTGGATGTACCTGCTTTAGGTAGTGAGCTGAGGTTGACAAGGGAGAGGGAGGAAGGACAGCAGGTAACAGATTCAGAAGGGACCTAGTCAATCTCCTAGCCCTAGCACATTAGGCAGAAACCTCTTTCTAGCCTGGATCTGTACATCAAAGAATCCTGAGGATTACTTAGTAAGTGAACCTGAAAAAGAGAAAAACTGAAGCCTCAGAGTACATTTTCTGCAGACTGGGGACCCTGTTTGGTGCTAGGCTTTGAAATGTACCTTCTCTTTCAGATTGCAGTGTGATTGTGCATAAAAGCTGCAAGGAGTGCGCTCCTATGTGCACCAAGGTAACCTCGTACACTGATCTTGCTAGAGCATACTTACTTTCCAAGGGGCTGGAAACATGATGAAAGAAAAAAGAAAATACACACAGACTGCCCAGACCCAGTGTCTGTGTGCAGAGGGCTGCAAGGGTGTCAGAATGGCTCATGTGAGCAACAGAGCAAACACTGTGCTTGAATGACAATATTTAGTAGGGGGTCAAAAATGAGTTTCAAGAGGTATTTATGTTTTTGAAGAGTTGCAAGCTCAGATTGTGAAATGGTGTGCCTGGAGGGTTGCAAAACAGATTGAAAAGGAGGGCTCCTCAAAACCACATAGAGATCCCTTGTGTACAAGTGGGAATTCCATACTTTGGAATAATGGAAAGTAGAGATGGAAGGGGCTCTGGCAGGTGAACTCATCCACATCATCACCCTTGGGCAGGCTCACTTCTAGGTAACAATTTGGGCAGATGTTTGTTACACCCATTCTGGAAAATCTCTGGAGGAGGGGATTCCACAGCTGCTTTCCTAGGCAGTTACTCCCAGTGTTCAGCTGCTTCTGAACAGGGCAAAACCAGCACTTGAGCTGATGGGTACTACCTTAACTCTTAAGAAGGAATGGATACATGGTGAGGTTATCATAAAAAAGACATAATCTTGAAAACCAGATGTGTAAGGCTACTGCCCTCAGGGAATAAAATGAGACTTGAAGAGACATCTGCTGCAGTGATGCAGGTAATTTTCCAAATTAGTGGAGTGTGTCTTTCTGGTGTAGCTGGGTTTAGCATCATGGTGGCTTGCAAGGATGGCATATTTCCATATGATTCCTTAGCATAAACAAGTCTTAAACTGTACATAAATTAAGTGGGTTTGATTTTGTTTATAATTTTCACGTCATAGTCTTGCACTAATTTCTGGGCAACTTTAATGCATTAAGACAACTGAACTGACAGCTTTGGTTCCTGGGGATAGTGGGTTATTTGCAAGAGGAGACCAGAGCCCCCACCACCTCCAACTCATCTCAGCAAGAATGTGGTGCAGGAAATGTTCACTGACCCACTTGAAGTGAAGTATATGCCCAAGCACAGTAGGCTTTTGCTACAGATTTTGCAGAAGTCCACTTTGGAAGGGGGAGCGGTTCTGCCTCTGATACCCATGCTTCCTCAGATAGTGCCCTGCCACAAATGCTTTGATCTTATTTGAATATAAAGCCCTGAATGTGCACTTTTCTTGCAGCCTTTGCAGGCAATACTCATATAGAGAAAGTAGAATGTTGTAACTCAGCCTGCTTAGAATAAATAGTTTTGTATCGTAGTACAAATAGTATTCTACTTTGAATATTATTATCTACGAATAACTAATAAGTTAGTTACTGGAAGAAACTAGTACCATAGTTTAGGACCAGTTTCCTGTAGCCCTTTGTGTGATGGTATATGTAAATGAGTTACTGACTTGACTGTTAAGTATATTATCAGCTATGTGATTTCAAAAAATTCTTCTTTTTTCAGAAATCCCAGGAGAGATACCATAATAAAAACAAGCCCCAAGTTGGTGTAACAAGTAAGTTAGGGGTAAACCTAGCATTTCTAAGGTAG
>WEIT01040379.1:1884-28789 GCA_013389985.1 Dryoscopus gambensis | reverse complement strand
GAAACACGGGAAATAGTACCCCTGGACAAGCCACGGCCTGCCAGTTTCTGCAGGAGAATGCCATGGGAGACAGTGTCAAAGGCTACGCTGAATTTCAGGTGGAAGAAGATTCTAAAGTGAATGGCTTCTGATTAACTGTTATCCAGCTATTATACACAATTGTTACAAAATGTTATGGTTAAAAAATAAAATGAAAGAAGTGTAAAAATCCTGTAAGATTGTAAAGAAGAATAGGAAACTTGGAAACTCAAAGTACAATTCCTATAAGATACTGAAGGACCACATCCAACTACTTTAAAGGAAATTATTCAGGTTTCAAAAAAGGAGGATTTATCAAGGCATTAAAGAGCACTAATTAATAAGCACTGATGTTGGGCTTCGACAGAGTTTAAGAGTTTAATAGTATTTCTTCTCATTTATACACCAGAGAAAAAAATTTCAAGCGCTGATTTGATTTGGCTACTAGTCTTCTCGAGGGAAGACTGCCTCATATTTCTAAGTGGTGAAACTTATGGTATAAATATTGTCATCTAAATTTAGTTCTCTAAGAGATAAGTATCTGGTTCAAGCTAATCAACCAGTCTGTCATACAGTCAGGAGAGAGTTTCCATTTTAATGATGATTTATTCATTTATTTATGGTACACCCTTATTTCAGTACTAAGTAGATTTGACTTCAAAAACTCTCCTTCTCTCAGGACTGACTATATAGAAAACTCAGATCATTCTTTTACTCTAGATATCTCCTTTTTAGTTCTCTAAAATGTAGAAGAATAAACCTCAATTGAGGTAAGTAAGGGCTTTGAACCACTGTCTATTTTCATGAATCAATCCACAAGGTTTGTATATAACTAAACAGAGAATGCATTTCCAGATCAAAAAATCTTTTCAATCTCCCATTTTTATCTCTCTACAATGATGTTTTTATATCCCTAGTAGAAGAACTTTCTCACCCCTATAAATAAAAGCCTGAAAGCTGATTCATTGTTTCTCACGCCAAACTCAATGGATAGCTCAGAATGAATCATGCCATTTTGGTGAATCTATTTTGTAAAACTTCTTTGCATGAGTTGGATCTTTCCTAAGTTCACAGTTACTTTTCATGTACTAAGATTTGGGCCTCTGAGACATTTGTAGCCTGGAGCGTAGAAGAGGGATATGGAGAATTTGCCTTGCTTCACCGCTTTCCTCTGATTTATTTCAAAAAGACTCACAACTGGGTCTCTTCCCTGTTTGTTTGCTGTAGTGCAGTGCTTCTGAAACATCTGCCAGAGCTACAGATTTTGCAGCACCAGCTTTGATTCATACTTACATATTGCATTAAACATTTCATGCACTGGCTTGTGCAATCCGTTCATCACCCAGCTACTTGAGCAGAGTCCAGCTGTATTCCTGTTGTGCATTAACTTGTAGGCTATTGCAGAATTTCAGATTTGGTCCTTGACTATCCTTCTCAGAGGGATAATTATGAACTATGAAAGCACAAACCAGTTTTCACATATTGCAATTTGAGAGAATAGGAATAATAATGTCTCATTAGAAATGGCAATTCATAAAACATCTAGAAATTAGTGGACAAAAATTGTGAAATAGGACTACACTGGCATTTATGACCTTTTTTTTTAACCTTTATTGGAGGCTAATCTCAAAATATTTAAATAGTTTTTTTGAGATGAGATTTATGGAACTTAGAAAACAAGGTTTTCTACTGTTCAATCTACCATCCACTAAAGGTGATGCTTCTCTTACTCCTTGATTTTTTGTTTACATTCTAAATACATATAACTCATGATTTTGATTTTAACACTGGCATGGTTTTGAAGTCCTATAGAGCTCCCATATGTTTCTATTCACTGGATAAAGTTCACAGGCAAACCAAAAATTCTATTGCTTTTTAGGATTGATGCACAACGGCATATATAGACATTAATTTCAGAATACCATTAATAACATTATGCAATCCTTTTTCATTTAAAATCTTCTCATTATCATAATATTTATCAGGAATATATTTTACTAAATAAAAATCCACTTTCAGAGAAATCCTCTTGCTCTGTGGATGGAAAATTAAATGTCACGGTCAATCTTGTCTTATTACATTTTCCATTTTAAATGGAACTGTAGAATGGTTATTCAATGAGATAACTTATTTTCAGTATTGTGTCTCAGCTGAGACCTTACCGATAGCACTGCTGATACTGATACTTGAAATACTACAGCTGTAATTTTTGGGTGCAGTGCAGTACCATTAAGAAGCCGAACTGATACAAAGATTTGGCATGAAGAACTGCAGATGCTCAAAGTGTAAGAAAAATTACATCTACAAAGTGTTTGCAGTCTGAGAAAAAGGGTGGGGAACCTCCTACAGCTAGTGACATTCCAGCCTATCTAATGTCAAAGAGTTTCACTTACTGAGTTCATTGAAACAAACTGATGCAAACCAAGAACCTTCAGGAGGAATGAACATTAAACTCAGCTAAACACTAGATCTTAGAACAGTCTATGTCTCAGTTACAAAATGCTTATCCTAGGAAATAGGCTGAGAGCACAAGGGATCCACAATCAGAAAATCATTTAACTGTTCATTCAACTAGAACCGTATGAGCCCATCCACTAAGATTTAAGCCCACATTTAAAGACCTTGTTTAACCAAAAACTAGGCATATATTAGTAAGGAAGACACTGGCGGGAAAAGTCATGCTTATATAAACAGAAACAAACCAGCAAATCCTCCCATTTTATGTAACATTTTTTCAACTGTTTAGATCAAACAAGGTAGAAAACAGTTCTTCAAATTCAAAGTACTTCAAAGTACTTCTATTTGAAAGCACTTTGCAAGACTATGCCAAATGAAGCACATCAGGCTTATTGCTATTGCTTATTGAAATAAAAAATTGCACTGCTCTACCTCTGAGAGAAGTTACCTTTTGAAACACTATCCAGATCAAGTTACAGTGTAATTTTGTTATGACTGCTACATTTACAGCAACAGATCATAATCAAGAGAAAAGAAAGGGTAAAATAAAGGGTACTGCAATGTCACTTTGATTACCCCCTTCCAGTAACACTCTAAACATGCAAGTATCTTAAGAGCAGTCAATAAGCATGTAATGAAGACAATCTGGTTACTTTTAACCAAGGAAAATCAAAGGCAAGAAAAAAAAATACTTTGCCGTTAAGCTGTGAATGCCTTAAAGGTCCCTTCCAACCCAGACCATTCTGTGATTCTATGAT
This sequence comes from Dryoscopus gambensis, assembly GCA_013389985.1. Taxonomy (NCBI): domain Eukaryota; kingdom Metazoa; phylum Chordata; class Aves; order Passeriformes; family Malaconotidae; genus Dryoscopus; species Dryoscopus gambensis. The sequence continues at coordinate 25,556 of WEIT01040379.1, read as the reverse complement.
TCTATATTTGATCACATCTGTTTAATGACAAAAACCCAAACCAAAACAAAAAAACGCAATTGTAACATACTGTTCAATTTTACTCACTATTGTCAGGTTTAAATTTGATACTGCATAGCACCACTTTGAAGATTCATACCGCATCTTAAGGTGAGAAATTGCAAGTATGGCACAAAAGAGAAGTGCTAGCTTAGAATCTTTTTCATAAGCTGCAGACTCAACTGATGGAGTTTTATCAGGGATAAAGAATCAGCTCACATTATTTCTACTTCTACTAATTTTGTGGGTGGTAGTAATTAGCAGAGGATTTGGCAGACAGCTGGGGGCAGAACAGTAACCTCTTAAGTGGCCTTACATGATTCTCCAAAGCTCATTTGTCAGAGTCATTAAGCTTGTCTGTGTAAAGACATCCATTAGCAGAGTCATGCCCTACTGATGCATCTTTTGAAGCATCTTTTTAGAGATTTGCTGTCACGGTTCACACAGAGATGCACAAATGAAATCTATTATGGTATTGACTAGGTCTAAAATTAAGATAACTAAAACCACATTCGGTGTTACATGTTGCTTATTCTTGTGTAATACTTGTTTTTTGATTTGAAATATCAGTGTTTTAGAGCAGGAAATGGTTCTTCAGACTGTATTTATGAAGTACATAGTTACAGAAATGGTTGAGGGTGACAACAGCTACCATCATATAACAACTGTACTTAAAGTTACCAGCATTTTGCAACGCACATTTGCAGCAGAGAGGACCAAAGAAGGCCATCATCAGCCCATAAATCCAATATTAAAACATTTAGATACAGTTTCAGTCTATTCCAATATCTGAATCATCTCTTAGTGAAGAAGTGAAGAGGGTAAGAGGCAATGGACAGAAGCTTTTGCACAGGAAGTTCTGTCTGAACATGAGGAAGAACTTCTTTCCTGTGTGGATGACTGAGCACTGGAACAGGTTGCCCAGAGACGTTGTGGACTCTCCATTGCTGAAGATATTCAAGAGCCTTTTGGATACAATCTTGACCCATGTGCTCAAGGACGACCCTGCTTATGCAGGGAGACTATACCTGTGGTATGCTTATTGCAAGGTCTAAATTCCAATGCGCCACAATGTGCCCAGGTCTAGCCACCAGAGGTTGGAGGGACAGGGTGTGTGTTTGTACAGGTACTTAAAGGTATAAGCAACAGTGTGTGGAGGAGAAACTGTGGGCTGCAGATCCAATGGGAAGCAACAGGGGAAACCAGGGTGTGTGGGGGTCTAAGTACCAGCAATGGGAGGAGCATCTTCAGCAGTGTTATACCTGGGGACGGTGTTTCATCTGTGGTAGCCTGTGTGTTGGGCTGTGGTGGTGGTTTCTGTGAGTGTGTGTGCTGGGAAGAGCGGAATCTCCAGGTCTGGAGTCTGCTGGGCTTGGAAATTGTCTCAAGATAAATTCAGGTTAAATTTAGATTTCCTTTTTCTTTTTCCCCTGGAATCTCTTTATGGTGAGAATATCAGCATAACATCATGTCATATAAAAATATATACAGAACAGAAATTTTCCTAATGCAAGATACAAATCCAAAATAAAACGAGAGGTTACTTAAAACAAAATTACTTATTGCAAGGCTTCTTAAAGCTATATCAAAATTACAGATACAGGTGCCAAATCTCTCTAAGTACAATTTAACTTTTTTGAAATGCCAAATATTTCTATTTAATCTATCAACTTACTATCAATCATTTTAATTTATTTAATCTTTATTCTATCATCCCAGTGAGCAAATACAGAAGAAAGGTCAAGATAAAGTCACTAACTAATTACTTCTGGAAGTAAAAGCAGTATTTTTTAAACTATATTAATGTTTTTGCTTCCCATTTCAGTGGGGCAGACTGGGTACTTTAGAAAACTATCTGGCTGCCACTGATAAATATTGAATTATTGGACACTACTAGCGTATGTAAGGATTCAGAGCATTTAATTTATATCTTGATGAATATCTGCAATGTGTAGTTGTTTTGGTTTTGAACTTTTAAAAATGGAACTTAAAAGGATTAAGTCTCTCAACTTCAGAGTACTACTTCATAAAATTCCAGTAAATGTATTTAAATTAGAGGAATTTATCAAGGAGAGTAATTTCTAACTGATATTTTGAACATCTCATATATTAATTGCAGAGCACTAGGTCAGACATCAACTGACAACAGTTTGATTAACGTTTTGAGAAACACAGTCATTTTATACAGTATATTAAATCAATTGTTTCATTCTGAGGAGGGACAAAATGTCATAATGAAACAATTAGGTGGTAAGTGATGAAATAAATTGATCAAGAATGTAGTTGATCACAAAACCTCATATTTCATAAAATGTTGAAGAAATATTGCCAGTGGTCTTACTAATTCATTATGGGTATGCTATTATTTTTGATTTCAGAAGGACTGGGACATATCATATCCTTAAAATTTTACATTTTTTCTAGAAAGAGGAAATAGTTTGCAATGATTAATATTCTCTTGGGATTGTGCCTAGCATATTTGGAGTAATATGATTTATTTATTTGATTAATTTAGTCAAACAAAGCCATTCCAATTTTACAAAAGAAGCTGGGACTTAATAGTCATTAACCTCAAGCATCAATCAATTACTTCAGAAAGGACATTTTAAATTATCATTCTCTGATCTCATAAGGTACCAGCATCTAAGGGTATGCATTAGACTAGTGAGTGTGTGTAGGTTGGATTTGGTACTATGACTTTTATGAACTAGTTTGTGATGTGTAAGGTCAGGTTGGATGGTGCTTTGACCAACCTAACCTAGTGAAAAATGTCCCTGCCAATGGCAGGGAGGTTGGAGTAAACGATCTTTAAAGGTTCTTTCCAATTCCAACCATTCTATGAGTCTATGATAGTGCTGGAGCCCTGGCAACAAATGAGCTTTTGTCTCTGGACAGCAAGTCCTCGAATCCTGCCTGGTCCTGACAAATCAGTGTCACAATACAAATCTTGTCTGAATGTTGTAGATATGCTATGGCATGGATTAGACCCTTGAAAAACAGCCTCGCCTTTCTTCTGTAGTTTCTGTCTAACCTAGCCTCCCTAGACAGCATAAAAAAGTAGTGGCTTAAAGGTAGTAATAGTTTGAAAGAAACAAAACTGTATGGGAAAATGAGTTTTCATATTTTTCCTGAACAGTTATTAGTTACTTAATATTAATGTCACATTCATCCTACTAGAATTTAGTCTGTTGACTAAAGCAGAATCAAAACAAAGCCATTTATATATATTAACCAGCAATATCATATTACAGTTTTCTAAGACTTACTGCAATGTCACTTTCAACTTGCAGTTTTAATCCAAATGTCTCAAATATCATTATGAACACTTATGTTTAGATGCAGTGTTACCTTTTTGTTTTCTAAGCTTAGAACTTGCAAGAGGAAAATTAAGTAAGTTAACCATTACTTTCCAAAATTCCTCCATCAGATGTGATGCCAGTGCCAATGTGCAGTGCTTAGAGTACAAGGATTCTTACAGATTAAGGAATTGAATATTCCTGGCACTGAGCTGATGGACTCACGTTACCCCAGAAGAATGTAAAATAATGATAAATCCAAATAATATTAGATTTCTTTTGTATTCCAGAACACATGAAAATACAGAGAGTAGAGAACCATAAGAAGAAATGTGAAACAAACTCTGAAATTTAATAGAGACACTGAATACCATCCAACCATGAATTTAGGGGCTATCTTTGATCATTTTGTGGTATCAGTTAGTTCAGTAGGAGTCTGAACCTGCCTGACTCACATCTCAAAAACTGTCTTGAACAATCAAAAAGATAGAAGCACATGATTCCCAAACATGCATAACCCTGCATCTTTCTTGTTATTGTTATCAGACACTAATGAGTGACCAGAGACAAAGTGTCCTACTGACACACGCTCCCACAACCGTAGCAGAGGAACAGAAGGAAGAAACCTGTGGTGGTACACCATTGCATTTATGAAAGACTCAGGGCAGAATTAGCATAGAATAATAAAGATTATCAAGGCTCATATCCTACTATCGCTGTAACAGTAACCATGTTATACAATAATTTTCGTAAACCAAGTTCCATCTTCAAAATATCTTAGCTTTTTCTATCACATATTCCTCCTGGAAAAGTCTTTCCCACACTGAAAATCTTTTTGGCAAATAAAAGCAAATAGTTTTTTAACTAAACTGTTTTCCAGACAAATTAGCATCCCTTTTTTCACACTTTTCAAGATTATCTCTAATTAACCAGACTTAAATTTCCTTGAAAAGTTAAATGCTCACAGTTAAGTCCAAGATGCTTTAAGTGCCTGCTCATTTGTATTTTGATGTTTTATCTCTATAAATACTATTTACTTCTCAGGTAGAAATGAGTATCTCACATGTATTGGCCATGACCTTCTACTGGAATCCACCATTTAAAACTACATCCCTTATATCACATTTCCCTTTACTACACCAAGCATGGCAACGGGATTTGTAGATTTCCATGCAATTCTATGGCATTAGAGTTGGCACCTCCCAAAGATGTGAAGGTGGGAAATATCTTAAGCACATCCATAAAAAGAATTAATATTTCTAGCTGACTAGAACAGAAGCTGTTTTAAAATTGCCACAATTTTGGAAGATTTAGATTGTCTAGGGGTACTGTAGTTGTTAGTAGAGAAATTGTTCACAGTAAGAAATCAGTAAGTTTGTAACAGTTTGCAGAGGTGTTTCTGCTGAGCAAACAGCGACTTAATAAATGTACATAGTAATAGCATTTCATGTACTGCTATTCAATTTTGCATCTTCCCTTCTAATAGTCATTCCATATTCTAAATTATATTTGTGAGCGTGAACCTTTGCCTTCTAACTATTGTTACAGAAAATCACATCAGTTATACCATCCACAAGGAACTTGTTGAAGCTCATTGCAGAAGAAAGTCTAAACTATTCCTATAGGCACACATTTAGATTGCAGTCTCTAATCTAATGTAGCTGCCAGCACTGTTAATTTACTTCAAGAATAGAGAGTGATCATGTTACTTAAAGGAGAACAGTGATGAGGCTTCATGTTATTGCTAACAGCCTCAGATTTATTAAGGTATAAAGACAGGTAATACAAAATCCTAAAAGGAGAATAAACCAATTCATTTCATTACAGAAGCCTGTAATTAGAAGGAAAAGACGACATTTGTAACATGCAAATATGTTCCAAAACCTAGAATGGCCAGAACAGACCAAGTGTGAAAATGAACCACCATCCATTGAAACAGAGGCCCACTCTTCCCTCAAAAGGTGTGGCACCATGTGATGTGGAGAACCTGTAGTTCATTGGTGGAAAATATTTCCACTTCTTGCATGATTAACACCAAATCTACCTCAGAAATATGGGTTAGCACCACACTATAAATATGCCCTTGGGACATACTGCTGACACAGCAATCCCAGGAAGCCTTTGTCAGCTGCGTGTTAGAAGAACTGTCCAAACAAAAGTAACTGGTATTTTAAACTTGTGAAGTTATTGGAAGGCCTGTTCATATTCCCTTAAATTCTTTCATAGCCATCTCTGTTCCTCATTGACTATCATGGTTTTGTAGACTTCGAAATTACTTTTCCCAATCAGCTGCTCATCCTTACTTGTCATTGTCCCAGCTGTCGCATTCAGGACAATTAGGGCTATTTCACAGAGCAGTTCTGGTGACAATGTGTTTCATTATCATGAAAGCAATGATGATGTCACAAGCGTTTAAGATGAACATTACTGAAAGAATCAGACAAAACACAGAGATATTTAATCAGCAATGAGGAGAAAAGTATTTCAGAAAAGGATACAATGTCTTCAAATGAGGCTTGGAAATTACGTTTTATTTTCTAAAAAGTATATTGGAGTACAGAATTGCCCATTAAATACAAACCCAGGGGACACATCCCCTGCAGCTGATTTGAAGAGACAGGTAAAAACAGCCCAAACTGACAATGAATTTCTAATCAGCGACCTGACTGTTTGTTTCTTACTTGTCACAGATGTTTTTTGTAGCATTTTCTGCATATTCAAGATCAGCTGTGTCTGTGATTTTGCATATATTAACAAAAAAACTTTTGGTGACTGCACTTCAGGATGGAACTTACAAAGGAGTGAAGAAGTGCAGCAGGGAAACTGAACATGTTTGCCTTGCCAAAGGTCTTTTCCTACACTGCTGATTAGGGATAAACTAAATCTCTTTTACAAAGCTAGCTTTTATTCTTCTGTTATAGGACTAACTTTCAGTCAGGAGAATAAAGCTAAAATTCGATCTGCGGTGAGACAGTCCTCATTCTTGGTTTATCATGGGAGCCCCTATGGGTTTACCTAACCCAAATCCAGACCTTTTGGTTCCTGTTAAGCCAAAAAAACTAGAAATCCTTCCAGTACACTTTCTAAAAGATATACCTGTCCCTATAAGACTACAGAACATACTGAGTTAAAAAGCACACAGAACCATGAAACGTTTACCTGAGTTCAACCTGCACTTCAGCAACAGTCTGAAGTAAATTTTCCTGTTTCAGGTTCTAAAAAGAGTCTGTGTCCAAAAGTGACATGGTTTTGTTGAGGTACTCTCATTGTGTGAAAAGAAAAATACATTCTCTCTACAAACCAGACTTTCTTAATTTTTTATACCTCTGTGGGTACAATACTACCCCTATTATAATATAAACTTTCAAACACAGGATTAGATTCACAAAAATGATTAATGAATCAGGTACAAAACCTCACCTGCTGCATCCAGCTCTGACATCCCCACCAAAGAAAGGACATAGATCTGTCAGAATGAGTCCAGAGGAGGCTCACCAAGATGATTAGAGGGATGGAGTGCCTCTCCCACGAGGAAAGGCTGAGACAATTGGGATTGTTCAGCCTGGAAACCAGAATTGGGGTGACCTAACTGAGGCCTTCCAGTACCTGAAGGTAGCCTACAAGATATATGGAGAGACATTTTTTACAAGAGCATGAAGAGACAGGACAAGGAGGAATGGATTAAAACTGAAAGACAGTAGGTTTAGATTGTATCTAAGGAAGAAATTCTTTACTGTGAGGATGATGAGACACTGGAGCAGATCGCCCAGAGAGGCCCCATCCCTGGCAATGTTTAAGGCCAGGTTGAACGGAGCTGTGAGCACCCTGGTCTCGTGGAAGGTGTTCCTGCACATGGCAGTGGGATTGGAAGTGGATGATTTTTAAGGTCATTTCCAACCCAAACCATTCTATGATTCTTTATGTGAATAAATGTAATCACCAGAGTGTAGTGCAAGCTGCAAAAATCCAGACTGATCCTCAGACTGACTGATGTCTATCTTTGTTTTGCCTGAGAGCATCCCTAAGCATTTTACTTCCTGCTAGTGAAAACAAACACAATAATGTTTTCATATTTACAGCTAGTTCATGCTTGCATTGAAATTCATAGACCTTTTTTGCTCTGTCTTGTAAGACAAAATGATGCAGTTGTGCTGAAGGTACTAGTCAACGTTTTAGAAGAGTGGCAAAACTAAGCTGATCTATAGAAGAAACAGTTAAGCTTAAGTACCATTTTCCAACTATCTGGGAGAGTGCAAATTATTCAGCACATTATTTTCTATTGGTGAAAAATTTCTCTTCAATTTTTTTTGAAGATCACTAAACTTCAGGGTGATATTTATCCCAGGGAGAATCAGGAATCCCAAACAGTCAAGATTTAAATGTTCTAGGTCCTGTAAAGGCAAAGACAACTACTGACCTTGGATTCCCAGTTCTTACTGCTTGATATAAAGCAGTTCCCTGTTTTTTACTAGTTTTTGTAAAAAATATTCTCTAGCCATAAAAAAAACAGGAAAGGAAAGGAAAACCACAAGACGGGGAGAATCAGTAAGCATAAATTCAAACTAACAAGAGTCTGGTTGGAGGCTCTATCCTGCAAGGAATAGTTTTAGCATATACTACAATCATTATAGGCCATTTAACCTGAAAATGTATTTACTTTAAATGTATTTGCATTATATACTCATCTAATCCAATGCATTCAAGGTTCCCTCAACTGTTCTATGAGAGTAAGCTGCAATAGTGATTTGCATAGTAAAGAGTTTTACAGTTTCCAAGGTCTATATTTCAAAAATGGGACTAGCTTCCTGTGAGATAGGTACAGTGGTCCTGTCCCCATTGTAGGAATGATCAAGGTACTTAAAAACACAAGATGGATTTTCAAAAAATTATTGTCCAATATTTTAAGTTAAGCTGAAATGGTTGTTAATTTACCTTCAAATGCCATTACAGTATCCCAAGGAGTTTATAGTTTTGAACTAGACCCTGAATTCCACCTTGTAAGCAATCATCTGTTGCTTTATTCTCAATGTGTGTATGGCTTGGACCACACCTCTACCATCTGTGTCAATTGTGTTAAGCAGCTCTCCATGGATCCTTGACCAAGTGGTGCCTTTATGACAAAGTCCATGCCCTTCAAGCCAGATTCCATTCATATTCAATATTGCAAGAGTGCTCCATGGAGTGAGCATTATTCTCTCATTCTTTTCATTTGAAAATAAATTAGTTTTATAGAATTGCCACAAGTAAAAGGAACAAAATTCAGCATAGATCACAGTCACGCTATATTTTGCATTTATACCAGTCAAAGAAAATACTCTGGACTAGACTGAATTTCTCTGCCTTGAAACTGTTTTGATTATACTTGCAACAGAGCTTGAGTATTAAGTAACACATAATGGGAACAAATGGAGGACCAAGACCACAAACCAGCTCATGAACAGAAAGTAAATGAGCCTGATAGAACAGGTTTTCCCAGATGAGATTAGGAAAGTGGCCTGAACTTTTGAGGCATGATTTGCCTCAAAGTGAAAGGTGTTACCCTGTGCAGCTGTTTATTTTTATGGCGTTTATTATTTCCTCAAATCTTCCTTAAATGCCTCTGTCACTTTCAATTATATCTTCCTTCTCAGATATGACTCTTATTCTGAGGTTTTCTACTTAATTTGAGTAGACTTAACATCAACTCTTTAGAGGCCATACTTGCTTAAATATGGTCAATTTAGCCTTTTAAAAGTTTTCTTCACTAGAATAAAACTGAACTTTATTTATAAGAAAAGAGAGAGTGTAATGTGAATTTCCCAACTTGGAGCAATGCAAATATAGTATTCTAAAAGGGTGATCTCAAACTGTAGCAATTATGTGAGTGGCTCATTCCTCTCTCCCCTTTGTCACATGCAGATACCCCAGAAGCAGCCTGTGGACAGTCTGTGTGAGCAGGTTTGGCAGCAGGGTGACCTGCCCAGCATGCAGTGTCCTGCAGAGTCTGGAGGCAGTGCCCTGGCAGTGCCTGTGCCCCATCCTGCAGCTGCTGATAGCAAGGCAAGACCACCTCCTCCTGAGGGTCTCCTCCCCAGGCAGTCCAGGTATAGCCAGTAGCATCCAAAGGGCAACCGGCTTCACCTACATTTTTGAAAAATAATTAGGGCAGAAGAATTTTGTGAGTGAATTACCAGACCTGATCATAGCAAACAATCTTTCTGTGCATAAGTCCTTTAACAGTTCTGCCTCCTAATTTTTGCCTTTTTTAAAAAAAGTAATATGTGTATTTAAGTGTATTTTTTTACATGTATTTAAGTCTGCTTTCTGTTACTGTGCATCATTCAGAATGGTACTCATATCCACACTATACACTTCCACATTTCAAAGTCATCTCAATGAATGGATAGAAATACACTTTAAGCTACAAATAATGCAGTGATTAAATAAATTACTAGAGTAATGCCCTTAGTTCTGCCAGTTGCCTAAGATGACTGAATCTTACCTGTGAGAAAATGAACTTTTTCCAGTGGCAACAGTATATACAAATTAAATTATTACCTTACTGTAGTATATATCAAGTATCCATAAATTATATAGAAGTATCAAATATATCCTTGCATATATCAAAGTACGCAACAGTGTTTGAAGGCAGGGCTGATTGGTGATGCACAGGACTGGCAATGTGACCAGCAAGAACAGATATTCTTTCAAATTCAATTACTGCTTAAATAGAACCAAGCAGAGGAACTTGGGAGTTACTCAGTTGAGGCCCCTGATCTATAAGCAATAACATTTCTTTCAGAACCACATAAAGCAACACCTTAAAAGGTTTAAAAATGTTAATTTTTTTTAGGTTTTTACAGGACTTCACTACCCAGATAATTCTTTAAATCCAGATTAAAGCTACTTGTCCAGCTACTTTTCTCAGGTAAACCTTAGTTAAAGATTTGAAAAATAAGCCTATGTAAAACTTATTACTAAGATATATTGCATATTAGAACATGCTGTATTAAATTGTGTACTGCCATATAAATACTGTCAATATATCATATGATACTATACTAACAACATTTCTACTTTAAATGTTATACTTATTGTGATATAAAAGCCTTCCAGTATAATTTAAATGGAAAAATTAAAACATATCATATTTTTGAAGAAAAATTATATCTGAATAGGAAATCTGCAAGGCATTCTAGTCTCAAATAATTTTCTGTAAAAAATTCCGAATACGTAATTTTGCTCTGACTTGGTATAAAAGCAAGTTCTGAACTGCTGAGTGGAAAATGTAATTATGAGTTTCAAATAGTTCTGAAGAAGAATAATTAATCTTTTTTTTTTTCCTCTTTTTCCCACAAAGCAAGACTTAAGAATCTGCAATGTCAGGGTGGCAGTGTAAGCAGTGATATAACTCAGTTACCGTTTTTCACGAGCAAGAAAGAATATAGATTTTGAGTAAGAAAAAGGCCTGAATGTCCTTAGCCAAATTATTTTTTGTTATTCCATAAAACAAATGTATGCAAAGCTGAAAGAGAACAGTTGATTCTAGACCTTGTCAATATAGATTTCATGATGGATTATTTAAAAATGAATTGGACAAAATGCAAAGCAATTTTTTAGGCTGATATTCTTGCTTTTGAAATAACCCTTACAGATCAGTAGCTCAGAAACTCAATATTTTAACACAGCGCACTGTAAAATCATAATGTTCCTAAATCTCATCACTGGAAGGTGTCACTGAAATTTCTGAATGCCTCAAGTCCAAGGAAAAAGTGATAAAAGCAGTAGAATGGAACAAGTAATAAACTCCTTGCCTACATATAACCAAGATAATGGAACAAAATACTCAGCAGTAGAGAAAATCCCTGTGAGATAGCAGAAAAAAAGCACAGCACCTTCACACTAACCAGTGTATCTGAACAGAGATATGCTGGATAAAATTCATGTCAAGCTGTTGCAAAATATGAAGTCCTAATAAATGGCTGTGAAATGGAAATATTTAGAAAGTTTTCTTATTGTGTACACCTTTTTCCATGTTACAAGATTCTTTTTGTGTTAAAATACAACTATGGTTTTTATAGTACTTCCAAAACCCCTAATTTGATCTTTGCCAGCCAGTTGCTGTTTAAAGAATCTTACTAAAAATCAGTAACAGATTTTGCTGTTAGTAGGTTATGATCTAACTCTTGAAGGCATTCCTGGATTGTCAATCACATGAGTGATTCAAAAATTTTCAAACACAAGTATTTTAAACACAAATATATTTAATCATAAGTATATTTAAAAAGAGATTTAGGAATGTAATTTTCCCTAGCACAGTACTATCTAATTTGTTCTAAAGGCCCAGACTGAGTCGGGGTTTTAAGCACTTGCCAGGGAGACCAGCTTAAAATAAGTAAATTCTTAAGTATCTTGCTTAACTAGCATTTCTACTACCACAAATCAGGAAGCATTAGCTGCTATATTTCATTATAAAGCCAATCCCTTTCACTTTTAGGACAAAGTGATTTTTTTGGGGGGTCCCATTGGGGTGTTATACTGGGTCCAGCTAAGCAACCTCACCATGAGTCTAAGGCCTGAGCAGGCAAAGAAGGAAGAGCCATCTTACAAGGCACACCAGCCTGGTACCTCCATTAATGGGATGTGAGTGGTCATTCACAATGTGTGCTTCAGTAGCACAACTCTTTCTTCCTCTCAATGCACCTTTTCCTCAAGACAGTATTGTAAGGGTGTGTGGAAGGAAAGCATCCATTCCTTTAAGGGTGTTTGGTCAGGGACTTTCTTCAGAGCAAGGAATGATAATAATAAAGGGAAGAAGCCACAAGCAAGAGCACAAGCAGGGACACAGACCTGACAGGCAAATCGTAAAGGAGGAAGTGGTGAGACCCAAACCTGATGAGTTGTATTAAATTGATGACAGCTTGTGTGAGCAAAAGAAGGCTTATTCCAGTGTGGTTATATAATCAGAGAACATGTCAGTTGGGAAAAAAGGGTAAAAGGGGGAGACCAGAACCAAAATACAGACATCACAAAACAAATATGGAGACAATGACAAGAAACAAACCCCACCAGTCCCTCTAATTGACAGGCTGTCAAGGAAGGCACCACTTCCAGGAAGATCAACCTGGACTTTGTTACTGATAAGAGTGTAAACCAAAGATCCAGACTGGGAGGGCTGGGGCAATGGGATATGCAGGGGGAGTGCATTCAGGGAGAAAGAAAACAAAGGGAAGGCAGAAAATGGTACAGTTGTCTGTCTGTGCCCTGCACCTTGTCACCACAGTCTGTCCTATCATTTTAGTAAATCTTTTCTCAATGATGTCTCTGCATAACCTCCCTCTCTAAGTATGAGCGCCACCAGGAACTAAGGGCCAGCTACTGGTGAGATCTCTTTGTGTGTGAGTGAAAATTGGTGGCAGCTACTGGCGTCAGAGCAGGGATACAGGTGTCCCCGGACCAATATCCAGCAACTGGGGGGATCATCAGGAATCAGGTGGGTGAGAGTCTTAGTGACCATGGCCACAGGTGTACCAGTGTGCCAACTGTTGCACAGTGACTGTATCTTTCACAGTCCTGGGGGGTGCATCAGTACATGCTGGCAAACTTGAAGCTGCACCAGTCAGCAAATGGCTGGGCATCAGATCCAGGACAGTGTCAGGAGGGTAGAGGGTCTGTGCCACTACATCCAGGGGACTTGTAAATGTGCAGTGCAAGAGGGATGAGTGTCTGTGTCTGTGTGTGGGCACACTTGTGAGTGTTAAGCTGGACCAGCTGGCAACTGGGGACCTGTGGGAAGGGCTGGGAGCTAGTCAGGAGAGCCAGGCAAGCAGAGGGATCATGCCAGTGACTGTGGGACCCACAAATATGTGCGTGCACTTGAGAACATGGAGAGCGTCCTGTGCGTACCTGCACTAGTGACCTGTCTCTGACAGCTGAAGAGCAGGGGGACATGGCTGGCTGTGTTTATGAGAACCCTGTACATAGGCGGGGTGAGGAAGCTTCTAACATTCCTCAACAAGAATCACCGTCTGTTGTCAGATCTATGCAAGCATGAGAGTATGGTGAGCTGAGAGCCACCAGGGAACCCTGACCCACAGGCTGCATTAATCCACAAAGGCAGATCTTGAGCTCATCCACTATTCAGGACAAACACACAGACTTATGTCCCCTTAAGTCCTCTCACTCAGGCAAAAAAATGTGACATCAAATAACTATCTTTTCAAAGGCCCTGCAGAGAAAAACCAGACACTTAATATGAAATGAGGAATGAAGTTCCTAGCTCTTGGGTGTTAAACACACAATATCTTAATGTTATCCATTAAACTAAGCTACTCATACTTCTCCTGATGATCATAACTGTATTATTTCCTCATAAGTGAGCATTCTAATGATTATTTACCATTTTTGGGGTCTGCTCTTTTTCTGCTAGTAACTTTGTATCTTGAGAACATTGCTTGAATTTTACTGTAATTAAGGTGACTAACAAGTAAATAATACAGCAAATCGTGACATTATTTAACAAGCAGTAACTTATTAAAGAACAATATATTAAAAGTTTGCCAAATTACAAATAATTATGCAGTTATTCACTTTGCTTTTTAAAAACTGTGTGAATAATTATTTGGTGAAAATGTCACATCACATAAATGATGTTATTGTTCTGCTATATATTCTCTTCTGCTCTTTCGGAAGGTGTGCAGCATGTATTTGCACAGTGTTATTTCTAATGGCTTTAGAATAAAAAGCACAAAAAGGCAGACTTCTTATACTTCGACTTGCTAATGTACCCAGCTCCAAGGTTTCCTTGACAGCAAATGAAACATTCTTGCTTGCGTAGAGGTTGTGACAGGTTTCTACTATTTGATCTTACTGGAACAACGGCAAAATTGACAGAGACAATAAAATGAATAATCCTTTTAAAGTGATCTCTCACTGCAAGAGAAATGATGCTAATAATATTATATGTGAAATTTGCAGATGAATATATTATTGGTTTTTTTCTGCACTAGTAAAAATTGTCTAGCCTTTCTCAAAGTAGTTGGATTCTACTTCTGCATAATGTGAGGCGTTCATCTTTAACACCTAATGGATGTTAAATACTTCTATGAGGTATGAAAAGAGAGGTAGAAAAGTAAATATACTTTAAAAATTCTTTTTTAATCCAAGTCAAAGAACTGGGGAAAAAAAAAGCTCAGAATAAAGGATACTTTCACACTGGTACTGGGCAGAATATGTATCCCAATCTCTAAGTATACATTCCCTGGATTTGATCTACCCTCTATTGTATTATAGAACTTTAAACAAAAGTTCTGCTGCTGTGGAAAGGGAATCTCAATCCATCCCACTCCTACAAATTTGATACCAGAGACATCAAGAGATGTCCAGAGACTGAAGAGGGATTGCAGGTCATCAGGAGAACACCTGAAGAGCAGCACAGAGGAATTCCAGTCACTCCAGACAGTAAGACAGAGTCATCTGCCCTGATAGAATTAAATCTACTCAGGGAAGTCAAAGACAACAAGAGAAACTTCTACAGGTATATCAGTGATTAAAGGAGGACTAGGAATTATACAGGTCCTCTCTGGAACGATTGGAAGACCTAGTTGCCCAGGATGTGGAGAAAGCTGAGGTACTCAACCACCTTTTTGCCTTTGTCACACTGCCAAAAGCATCCAGTGGTTCTATGAAAGAAGAGACAATTAACTTCAAGGAAATTTATACACATTCATATGATGTCAGATTATGTTTAAATTTGATATAAACCTAAGATGACACAAGGCTAATAGTCATCACTAGGCTGTTTTTTGGTTGCAGAACTGTCGGAGGAAAGCTGGAGTCACTGATATCTAAATAAGGAAAAGGTAGAGATTCTAATGCTGGGAAAGAATGGGAGGCAGCTGAAATAATTGTCATTGATGTATGCTTTTGCTAGAACAGTCATTAGTGCAATGAGAAGTGCCACTGGCAGTTTGTCATCCTTATGTTTTCAACAACGACTTAATAAACTAAATTTGGACAAGCTATGGAAAGCTTCTTTATTTCCACTTGTAATCATGTCTTCATACTTGCCTTCATGGCCTTCTCCTTTTATATCAAAGTTTAGATGTTACAGTATTCAATTATATAAAAATATAAGATAAAAAAATCTGTGGCCAGAAATACTCTGAATTCTGAGCATAGGATTTCCACTCTCCCTTTCCTTCATACATATTATTTTAGTGATGGCAGTAATTTAATTTTTTATACCCGTCGATGTCAAGAAAAAAAATCAGTAATTTCACTGTCATGGCTGTTAAGGTTAAGGGGTAACTTTACAGTAATATTCAAAAAAACCCCTAGGAGAATAAAAAAGTAAAAATTTTAAAGACAAGTTGTGTGTAAAATTTTTTCATCAACATGGTACCTGATCAGTTGTAGGAGGAACATGAACTCAATCCAGCAGTGCTGGATTTGACTCAGGGTCAGTGCAGAAGTGCCACCACTGCTCTGGGAGCAGCACTGGGAGTATAAAGAAGGATCTGAGGACAGAGATCAGAAATTGCAGCTGAAAAAGATATATTCGTCACCTGAGGACAATGACAATTCAGGTTCAAGCATATCAGATATGGTCACAAATGGTAAAGAGCAGTCAAGAATATCTGACAAGCTAGTGCCTGGACATAGACTTCTGCAATCTCTTTCCCCAACTCCTGTTGCAACTGGCTTTCTCTGCCATCTCATGCCCAGCATTTGATGTTCCCAGAAGTTCCCACCTGCCAGCCTGTAGATTGTTACAGAAGATGACAACACAGGCATACCTAAAGAAGATTTCTTGGCCTAAATAGGCATCTAACAGATTAATTCCCAAAAGATATTAATTTTTTACAACAAAGAAGCTAACTAGGATGCATCTCTGCCTGAGCCATTTGAAGAAGTTTCATGCCTGTGCCTTCACTGCTTGTATTGGCATATGTTCCCATCATTCAGCATATAAATAACAAATAAGAGCTTAGATATTTCATATATTATGAGTCTAATCATGTCACAAAATTATTTGTATTCCTCTTCCCTCTTCTTTCAAGACTCAAAGGTAGCAGCAGGAAACCCACATGGAGTTTTGCTATTATTTCTAATTTTCTTCCTACATTAAATTTTTTCCCACCTTAACTTTCCTTCTTTTTTACTCCTTCACATAGGTACATTATGATATCAGTGAATGCTCACAACTCACAACAATAGCAATGACATATTTGTTGTAGTCCTAACTCCACTTGCAATTATGTGGCAGATTTTATCATTGCATCTGAGTCATAGCTCATTGAAAACAATACAGACTGCAAATTCCTGTATTCCAGTTGTAGAACTGTGTTTCAGTTTATTTTTGCTTGTGTATACTACAGGGCACTTTTCTATAATGAAAATTTATTGTGCTTTCCACTCAGAAGTGGATGTGCCTCATTAGAGAACTGTAGATGTTCCAATTAATTCCCTTAATAATATAAAAAAGTCAGAATATGTTCATGACAGCTATAAAGCATTGCATGGAATAGGACACACTCTTAAGAATAGCTGAAAAGGAATGGAATGAAATGGACTACTCAGCAATACTGATGGCATTGCAATTTACTATCCCCTCACAAAAAAAAGGAGTATCTTATGCATATTAAGACTGTATATCCATGTATAAGTCTTTCCATGTATAACTTTGGGTTGAAAATATTCAGCTTGTAGACTTGAATGTTATTGGTAGGTGTAAGTTTTTTTCATCACATTAAATGGTGCTCTGGTATCTTCTCAGTGATTTTTTTTTAATTTTAGTTTGGGGTTTTTGTTAGGTTTTCCTTTTTGTTTCTATAAATCAGTTCTTAAATCTGAAAAAATGTGAAGAAAAAATATTTCAAAAATTGTCTCGAATCACTTCAGTTTATAACAAATTATTAGCTTATTAAATAATTTCAAAGGAGACAATTGTCTTTCCTCAAAGCATTTTTACCAGTTATAGCTTATAGAAGAAAGATTTGGAATTCCACTTCTGGGATTTAGTCCTTTTTAATATTTCCCAAAGTATTTTATTTTCTATTTTCAGCAACTCAACTTCACTATCACTAAAATAACCTAGCTGTTGTTTTAGAAAGGTTTTTTTCACAAATAGCTGTAACATAAACACATACTCAGGGCCTCACAAGGTTGCATGCTATCAGAATAGATAAGAATAACATTTTTATTGGCCTAAATAGGTGAAAACAAGTAAACTGAGAAACAGAGAAATTAAAACTACTATGTAAAAAAGGTCTCCAATGAGATCTTCATCTATTCTTTAGTTTTCCTGGTTCCAAGACTTGCATGGTTACCTTTTCTATGTGTTCGTTTATGTTGTGAGCTTTTAACTTTTTGATCTCTGCCTGTTTCTCTAACACAGAAATGAGAAGACAGTTCTTAGAGTATAATTATAATATAAGAAAGAAGAAAAAGACTCAAGATACCCAGAATAACTTCTTTCTATGTCTTCAACATTTTTTCTCCATCAGACATTTTTTTCTCCTATTTTAGACATGCCTATTTAAACAGCAATTCCAATTTTGACCAAAATAAGCACTTCAACATCTTTTTTCTGACCTTGTCAATGCATGTCAAAACATAGGCTTCAAGCCAAGAGCTTGTACAAAAGCCTCAAAAGAAATAAGCAAACATAGAAAACAATGGTGACAGTTTCTAAACCTGTTCTTCCCATGCAGACTGGTACTTATGTCAGCTGCATTGCTTCTGGCAGGAACATACAGCTGTTAAAACGTGCTCATCATGCTGCAAATAAAAAACACCCTCTGAAAGCTGAAACAGGAACTTTTAAGACTACATACTGTTGCGGTTTGTGTTTCCCTGCATTGGTATGGCAAGCTGCAGACCTTCCTGGGGAGCGCAGTGGGGCTGCCTGACCTGCACAGTGCTCTGGCTGGCTGTCAACTCCACAACACGGTGGCGATAAAGGAGTCGAGAAGACTCCCCACATGGCGACCTCAGAGGATGTTTATTCACATGGCGCCCAAAAGCAGAAAAACAGCCCATTGCATGGGCCTTGGCGTTTATATGCAGATGAAGGGGGCGGAGAGAGCACATGGACTAGTGGTTTCAGGGCACAGGGGCGGTACATGGGGCGGAGTTGGGGTATTGGGACCAATAGGGGGAACTCGAGGGAGTGGCCAGGGCTAGGGGTGGGGAAGGGAAAACAATGTGGAAGGGCAGGCAAAGGAGTGGGGAAATATAGCACCACAACATACTTTTGAAAATGACCAGAACAAGACTTAATTTGTCACTTCTCTAATTAGATCACTATATGCATATCTCTATCTATCTAGCTAGCTAGCTAGCTATTTAATTTTCTACATTTTGAAGTGTACAGGTTGTATGAGTTCATTCTTTTTTCAAAAGTTTACCAGAACTTTTAATGGAAAGCTACTTTATGATCAGATGCTGATATGATTATAAATCTCAGCTGATGACAGTGCTGAATGTATTAGATAAAACAGGGACTGTGAGCCCATTATCTGAATTAGGATCAAGAGACGAGTTCAGCTAGGAGTTCAGCTCAATTACATTGGAATAGCTTGATTTTCTCAGATTCATCCAAAGCTAAATATGCTGTTCGCAGCAAAAATAATACTTGTATAAATATTGTAAAAAACCTTTGATTGTCTGCCTTTTATCTCCTTTTCTAAATGATGTGTCTTTCCAGTAAATCACATCTGGGCATTGCATTGATGACCAAAAATAGGTAGGTCTTCATCAAGTAGCAGACATCTTTTTTAGACTATGAGAACCTTATGAAGGTCTTTTGAAATTTGATTTAGAATGTTACACTGCATGAGTTTTTGATTGTACTGAATGCTGTTATTTCTATTAATTTCACGAGAAACTGGAATTGTTCAGCTGCACCAGTTACCAATAAGGGTTTAAGAAAGGAACTGGGATTCAGTGCTTAAAGAGAAAAATCCTAAACTTGAAATTGTTAGTCTGGACAGTGAATAAAGAAGAAGTGTATTTTCTGTGCTTAGAACATCTGAAAGAGAGTTTGGGAAAATACATTTTAGTTTCTGATTTCTGCACTGACATTGCTGACCCTAGCTATATCAAGGAAATAGTATTTCAATTCCGTGCTGCAACACAAGAATTTCAATCTTTTCTATTCCCAATATTTATCCTCTTGAGATGACAAACTCTCCAGGGCAGAATAAAGCAGAAACACCACGTTTCTGCATTGCCTATGTATTTTTGAAAGGCAAATAATTAATTAGATTTGTACTAGGAGAAAGGGTGTAATTAGTATATTGAATACTTGAATTGCTGTCTTTTGGAAATATCAGATTTTGATGATCAGAATAGTTATTACAGTCTTTTCCCACACAGTCCTTATTGGTGTCCCAAACCACCTTGGTTTAAGTAATTCCCAATTTTTTTGCTCTTTTAACTTTAAGAATGTTTATTTAATTATAAAATACTCTGTACATATTAAACTGTTATCTCTAAGATCACAAATATGGTATATAGATATATCAATAGATTTATATTTATAGAAAGATAAATTATATCACAGAGGAACTATTTATCCATTCAGCAAACACTACACCTTCAATAACATGCAAATTAGGCATCTTTCATGGTGTTAAGGGTTTCACACTGATGAAATAGAAAATGTATGTCTAACTATGTAGAAGACCAGACCTTAGTATGTTTTGTCTCGAACATTCTGAGTATTACTACAGGAAAGGTGATCGGAGGAGAGGATCCTGTGGAGGTGGGGCAGTGCTGTGCTGAGCCAGAGTCCTGCTCTGCCTTGAGACTCATGTTCAGTCAGCAGCTTTGATTGTGTGTGGTGGCTTGTGAGCCAGAACCTTTGAGGAGTTTATTTTGGGAGTTGAGAACTTATTGCAATGTACTGCACAAAATTAAGGGCTTCTTAGCCAACACCTTTTGAGGAAGAGTTTTGTGAGAATTTAAGGGCTTGTTAATCAACACCTTTTGTGTCCAGGCAGTGGGCTGGTTCCTGGAGTTATAGAAGACTGTATAATAAAACATTTAGAGCTCCCTGACACATGTCCAGTGTCTGTTCAGCCTGACAAGAATTTACAATGAACATCCCACCCCCTACTGATGGGTTGTGACAAACTGTAACAGAAATTACCCCAGTAAATTGATAAACCTTCATGTGGAATAAACACAAATTGTGCATGAGCAAAACATGTCTGCTGTTAGAAATAAGATTGTGTAGAATACCTCATCTGGAATTTGTATACAAATCCAATTAGATTGCACGGTTCACTTATGTTATTCATACCAGTAACCAGGTCAGATATGAAATTTATAAAATTACTTCCATTACATATGAGAGGTCATTTTAAGAAGGCCTATGCCTGTCTTCTAATTATTTTCCCACATTCCCTCCCACTAGAAGAAGATTATAATGCAAGATACAAAGATTTTAAACAGAAAAAGGTTTATAAAATCTACTCTGTTTACCATTGTCACTTGGGATATTCTCCTTCCACACTCCTGATGAGAACTTAGCCTCTGCTGGCTCACACAAATCCTCTAACTACTGTAATGTATTTATTGAAGTACTATGTCCACTCACCAGGCATCATTAATACATGTCAACCTTGGGTGGATAAACCTAGACCTCTGACTTTGTATCAAAATATTCTATTGCCTTCAAAAATTATTTCAAGCGAAAAATTATACCCAGTAATTTCCAAATACAGGAAAATAAGGAGAATCAATAAATAATAATATTTTGTATCACAACAAAAGTCAATACTTCACATCTGAATAACTGAATTTTTCATAAAATACTTTTCAGCTGGTAGCAGGTGTTAAGTTTAAAACTCTGTCCTCCAAAATGCTTCACTGATCTGAAAATCTCACTGACTACAAGTGACCATCAAAGGAGAGAAGTACAGAACACTTGCATGCTTTATTTCTAGTCTTAAAAGTATGGAGAAGTAAACTAAATTTTACACTGTATAATGTATATATTTTCTTCAAAAATAATAATATAAAAAACTAAGGTTGACTGTAAACTGATGTTACCAATATTAAAACCATGCCTTATGTACGAGCATATATAGACTGCACTATTGAAACCGCAAGCAGTAAGGTAATTCAAAAACTAGTGTTCTAGAATTTCATTAACACAATTATGCAGTTTGTGTGAAGGAATTTCTGTTTTCCTTTTATTTAACCGAATGTGTAGATCTACTTCCCCCCTCCCTGCCCCCGCCACTGTCCATTGTGCATATAACAGGGTTTCATATACATTGCATTATCTGTAAATTTGACCAACTCACTCTTGGTTTTGATGCTTCCTCTTCCTACATTTCTTCAGTTTTTTCATGAAAGATTATTACATTAATATAGTTTCTATTAAGTACAAATCAAGAGGAATTACTCCTTGTATTACCATTTAAAGCAGATGTAAACATACCATAGAGCTAATAAAATAATACAAAATTAGTATTACTGGGTTGGTACAATTTTAATGGAATGGAACCAGAACTGCTTTTTCTCTTACTTGTAAGCTTAATTTATTTAGAAATATATGTGTGACCCACAGATATACAATTCTGTGTCCTATCAGTATTTATATTAAATTATCAGTTCTAAAAAAATAGCAACTCAGTATAAATTGGTTGACAGTTTAATCAAAACCAACATATTAGTGCTATATCAGCAATCCATTTTTGGAATTCTGATTTCCACTGGATAAATCATTTGCAAAGTGTATTGCTTTGCAGAGCAAATATATCCATATTCATAGCAAGAGTGAGGAAAACCAGACAACCATGTGCTCAAAACCAATTTTTAGACAATTAGTTTAGTCTCATAAATAGCTTGAGAGAACTACATCAAACAGTCATTTTTCATAAAAAAGATTAATGTAATATCATATCAAAAAATAGCTGAATAGCATTTATTTGTCTGAACAACTAAAGATTCAATTGATGTTATTCATGAGTAATTAGTCTTTGAGTTCATCATTATGTAGAGCTAAATTCTGTGAAATATGGAGAGCAGTGTATGCCCCACAGGGGACAAAGTCTCCCATTTAATAGTCGCCTGTATTTCCTGAAGGACTTTAAGCCTCCCCTGAAGTCATGCATTTTGCACAGCTGTGGAAGCAGAATATCCCAGCTCTTTCAGAGGATGCAATGTGTGTATGTCGTGTATAACAACAGCATTTAGGCCTAGGAAGAGTCGCTATTCCAAACAGTAGCTGTATTTATCTTGTTCTGGATGCTCTGCATTTTCTTGGAAAAAATCTTTTTATTGGCCCCAAGCAAAGTATGTGCCACCTCCATCCATCAGTGGAGAAAATTGCTGACCCTACTCACTCTACTTTGCAAACTATGTATATTGAACAGTCAGGATAGGCATTTCCTCTGGTATGCTAATGTAAGATTAATAGTAAGTTCCTCAGCTTTATTTTTGTTTTGGGATTTCGCCATTCTGTTAAATGTTCGATATTACATAGTGACTGAGAGGATAAGGTGAAGATGACACTAGATTTTATGAGGCAATGGTTTTGACCTATTTAGTCAATGTCTGTAGTGTATATTTACATTTTTAGATAAATGAAATTTATAAACTCCCTTCTACAAACAGGCAAAATGTAAATTATAGGTAAGCTACATATTTTTTCTATCCAACCAGTAAGTCCAATGTCTCTCATAACTTCAAATATTTTGTATCTAAAAACTATGTTAACATCACCTTCTTGAGTCCTTAAAGCTCTTTTAGAGTGTTTAATTTGCAATAAAGAAATATAATTGCTCTTTATTTAGCAAAGGTGAGATTTTTTTCAAGCTAGTTATTGCTGTAACTTTATTTGCCAGAGATTTCTTTACGCTCCTGTGGAAGCAAATGACAGGACCTGTATTAAACTGCAACTCTGTGACGGAGAGAAGTAAACTGCTTCACCAAGAGCTCCTGACTTTCCCTTCCCCAGTCCAATTCTAGTCACTTCAGCAGGGATCAGCTATAATAAATCAGCTTTGTGCTCATTTCAGCAATGGCAAACAATAAATCACAATAATTCTCTTACTGTTAAGAGTGATTTCAATTCTTAGGAGATTTTTAATCACAGCAGAGAGGCAAGAGTGTTAATGAGGTCTATAAATTACCTTTAAAGAGGGTAATTATGTCCAGTGTTGTAATAAAGGCTGAGACAGCTAATATCATAAAAGCTATTAAACACTTTTTTAGATTGTGAAGATAAATTTGAATTAAAATATTACTGTAAACAGGGGGCTCATTTATTATGAAGCAATTGATTAGATAGTGGACTTAGCTAATATTGCTCTGGCTTAAACAGGTTCTGTGAACTTCATT
>WEIT01040376.1:283-11130 GCA_013389985.1 Dryoscopus gambensis | reverse complement strand
AAAATTACCTTTAGAAAAATAATGTGACTCAAATACTGATGTATATTTGCTTAGAGCAGGACGGGAGATGAATGCTCAGGTTGCACTGGGGAACCTTAGAGCTGGCATGTCCTTCCTCTGCTCCATTCACTTTTGAAGCTATTATTTTCTTCTGCTGTCTGCTGAGAACAGTGAGTGGTTTCACATCTGAAATGAACAAAAGAACATTTCTCACTGGAATGAAATTCTGTTTT
Organism: Dryoscopus gambensis; assembly: GCA_013389985.1. Taxonomy (NCBI): domain Eukaryota; kingdom Metazoa; phylum Chordata; class Aves; order Passeriformes; family Malaconotidae; genus Dryoscopus; species Dryoscopus gambensis. Next base: position 10,897 of record WEIT01040376.1, on the reverse strand, counting down.
CTCCACCATCATATTTAAAAACCTTGGATAAGAATCCACCATTTCTCACAGTCAGAAAATAGGGGATATTATTCTTTTTCCTCAATNCCAACATGTCCACATCGACAGTGGCCTCTCTGGGTGGTAGCTTCACAATGCAATGAGAGACTGCTGGATTTAGTTTGAGCACATTATTGAATCTTAAGCCTAAGTAAATCACTCCTAGTATAAATCAAAGTTTGAAGTTTAACCCAACCAGCCTATAAATGGAACTCCTTCCCTCTTCAGCTGCTGAAGGGCCCAACCCAGTCCTGTCAAAAGTGCCATAGTCCTGGTTAAATGCTTCTGAACAGTGAAAAACAGCATTGTACCCTCCATGATTTCTGACACAGAATCAACAAAGGATTCCCAGAAGGAGTGTCAGGCTATACTATATCAGCCAGAAAGTCCTCTCTGGACTGGTATATCTAAAAATCCAACCATCACTGGGGAAGAGCCACCCACCTACTTATTTAGATTCTCTAACACAGAGGTATTGCCTTAGTTTTCAAACACAGGAGAAGGAAGCACTTCATGTCCTCCCCACTTCTGTGGGATACCTAAAAGCATTTGCTGAGGATTATCTGCTTCTAGTGTCCATGCCTCCCAGGCTACATCTCCCAAGACCTTTGAGAGAGTTGTAACCACTACCTAACCTGGGAAAAGATACACAACACCTGCAAGCAGGGCTTGGCTTAAATGCCATGTAAGAGTTGCCTTACAGGCTGCTTTTAGGCTAGTAGTTCTCTGTCAGGAAAGGAGCCATGATTATTTACTGCTCTTCCATGGCTGGAACTTTAAGATAGAATAAATTCAGGTCTTTGTCATTTTTAGAAAGCAAAAAAAGTGTTAATTTTCACTCTGCTCCATGGACTTTATGATTAATGTTGTGTAAGCAAAACCAACATTTGAAACTCCTAAATATGAGCGGTTGAACATTTTTCATGGAAATGCTTTAGTGGGGTTACTCATCTAGAGGTGTAGTGGAGTTGCAATTATAGACTCAGAGAAAAAAGTAAAAGCTCATCTACAAAAAAGCAGAGATTATTTAAGTCCCTTTGCAACACTGTGCCGTGATGCCATAAATCATGTTTTGACCAGGTACAATTAATTTGATGGGGTTTTTTTCTTGTCTTCTTTTGCATTTTGCTTCCCATTCTTCTCAGATCTGATTTCTAAGGTCATTTTTTTTCTAGATGGAATAGCCTGTGCTTGATATTGAAATGTGATTTGACAATAATATAGTGGTGAAACTTTGAAGACAAATTATGAAGGATTACCTTTTTTACTGTTCCACAAAAGTTTCATTAAAATTCACCCCTAATAAGTGTCAAAGGATACTAATCCACTGATGCTTCTGTGAAAATTTTGAATTAAGGAAGGAGCAGTAAAATGGATTTATTAAAACCTTTTTGAAACAGAAGATAATTCAGTTATCATCTTCATCATCCCTTGCTACAGAAGCAGCAGTCCTTAATTCTATTTATTATCTCTGAAAGATATCATCATGGAATTTGGCTGGTAGGATGGGAGAGATATTCATATGTTTATGGATTTATCCTTTCCAGGATAACTATTCTTCCAAATGGGAGCCTGCGAATCCTGAATGCTTCCAAGTCTGATGAAGGACGGTATCTATGCCAAGGTGTAAATGTATTTGGATCTGCAGAAATCCTTGCATCAGTATCTGTTAAAGGTATGAAAAAATGCTTTGACAGTAATGATGATTTCTTTTGACTAATATTTAAACATTACTTAGAATCCCCAGCCGACCATAAGACAGCATTCTACAGGCAGAATAAAAAAGCTTTTCCAACAAGCTAGGGGGACTAAACTCCATCTGCATGCTCCAGCTGTTATGTTAGAGATGTGTCATAAGAATTAGTATATCTATTAAATCACTCAAACTATAAATAATTCTATAAGTAAAGGAATCAATATCCCTTTTAACATATTTTATGTTTGGGAACTCACTTACCCCTATCTTTTCCTGCATGAGAACAAACTTTTAAAACAAAATAATAGTTGTATCTATATAAAAATCCAGAGAAAGATAGTACCTTAGAAGATTAATAATAATAAAACCACTGAGTAGCAATCCATTTCCGAACCACTTTATTTTTTCATTTTTCAGCTGAATTCATACAGGATCATGGATTTTCTTTGCAGATGTTCAAGCCTTTTGACTTTTTTTTTCAAGTTTCTTCCTATATTTAGTAATCCAGGAAACATCCTTTACTGTTTTACAGGATAAAACTGAAATTTTCATGCAATCACAAGATTCCAGGTGCTACAGCCTTAAAAAAATTTTTTTTAAATGTAGCTTTTCCTGAAACTAATAAAATTAATTCATTAATCCATCTCAGACGTCCTATAGAATGTTGTTTAGGATTCTGCCTTATTGATTCCATGAAACTGTCTGTACCCTCTGGTCCCCAGTGTCACACTTCAGAGTGCATTATGAATACTTGACTGTCTGTAAGTGATACTAAGAGCAAATGTAAGCTCTGAGTAGACTCAGCAGTACTCAATCATATTATTTTGGTCTGGCACTAGAAGTATACTTCCATCTGAATGTTCCTAACGCTTCTCTGTTTCAAGAACCTACAAGAATAGAGCTGACTCCCAAGAAGATTGAGTTAACGGTTGGAGAGAGCATCGTCCTCAGCTGCAAAGCCCTTCATGACAGCACACTGGATGTCACCTTCTCCTGGACACACAATGGACAGCCAATTGACTTTGAGAAAGAAGGTGGACACTTTGAAAGCATCAAGGCAGTAAGTGACCATGCATTTCTCATCTCTGTGCTGGGAACGGATAGAAATTTGCATGCTTTTATAGGTCTCCCATTTACCAAATTCTGACCAAACTGAGAGATAACTGGCTTCAGTAACATTGGAAAGAAATGTTAGCTAGAGGAGGTGCAAACTGCAGATCACTAGAATTGCTCCAAGTAGTTTTCATCAAGAAGATATTAAATTTAAACTTGTACATCCTGTGATTAGTGAAGTATCTGAAAATCTTTTTGAGGCAACAGAAAGGAGTTTTCATCAAATCCTGCTTACATACTTCTGCTGATTTTAATTTAGAAAGGATGCTACTATAAACATTGACGTCTGTCTCAGATAACACAGCTGTTGAAATGCCCTCACCTCCCAATGCTTTACTTGCCTAGCATATATTTTAATATCTGAATAGCAAGGGCTATATTTACTAACTCCCCCGCATGAGGTACTTCCTAACCATGTAACCATTATTTAGGTCAATAGGAATCATGTGGACAAAAATATGCATATCCATTTCAAATATTGCCACTTGAGTCAAAGAGTTTCATACGATCAAATGGTGTGATAAAGTAATTCAAATCTGTCTCATGTAAAATGGTTTGAACATTTCTTAGTAGAAAGAAATCTTTCAATGTGAACGAGTTTGGAAATGGAATCTACAGTCATTTAACTCAATCTTCCCACTAATTAAATGCAAATCAAATGTCCATGCTATGTTAACAGAGAAAAATTAATTCCACAAAGGTCAGGAAATTTTAAAACTTAATGTATCTCATTTGAGTACAATGTAGCAAAGTTAACTTCGCATTAAAAACCTTGTCAAGCTGCAATCAATTTATTCTTCTGCTTGCCTATATGGAAGTCATATGCTTAAGGGAAGTCATATTCACTTGGTGGAGGGTTCTTATTTTTAAAATTTGAGTTTACTTCAATAGACTGTTTAATGGAACAACATTAGTAAGGTATGTCTTAGTGTGAAGGTTCTCAGTGTAGTTATCTTCCTCTGAGGAATACAACACTCAAAACAACACTATATGTGTAAGAAGGAAAATTATCACTCTTTTTTAACTTCAAGGCCATTCTTTGATTCAAGAAAACATCCTATGATTACAATTTAACTTCAAGTCATTGCCAAAAAAAATGAAATCTAAAACATGTTACATGGTTCTTTCCATGTGTTTCAGAATCTTTCTTCAAAGGAAATTTTTAATCACTGGGAAAAATCCACAGGCTAGGAAATTTTCAAAGAAATTTCATATCTCATGTCAAAATAAAGCTAATTTTATATAATTTATTTTACAAACAAATAGGATTTTGTAGATCTCTCACAAGAATTCTTCATTTATTTCATTTCTACAAGAGAAAGCCCTCAAACTGAGAGAAGTAAGGCTTATTCAGAGCAATCAAAGATGACATCCTATTTTCAGACAAATATTCATGCAAATCTCACTGAAATTACTGGTTTATTTAACTGTCCTGACATGATTAAAATTTGGCCAAAACTTGGGAGATTTAAACAGCTTTAAGGAGTTTATGACCTCCTTCTCACTATACTGCTAGAGTGTCACTTCTACTTTCCTAAGTGAAGATAGTACTACTCACAGAATCACAGAATATGCTGATTTCGAAGGGACCCATCAGGACCATCAAGTCCAACTCCAGGCCATGCAAAGGACACCCCAAGAGTCACACCATGTGCCTGAGAGTGTTTTTCAAATGCTGCTTGAACTCCGTCAGGCTTGGTGCTGTGACCACTTCCCTGGGGAGCCTGTTCCAGCACCCAGCGACCCTCTGGGTGAAGAACCTTTTTCCAATACCCAACCTAAACCTCCCCTGACACAACTTCAGGCCATTCCCTCGGGTCCTGTCACTGGTCAAGTTGCGTACCTACCCCTTTGCTTTCTGTATTGAGGGAGTTGTAGATGGTAACAGGGTCTCCCCTCAATCTCCTCTTTTCCAGGCTGAACAAGTCTTTCATAATAGAGTCAATACTCAATATCTAAATGACTACATGGATTTTTAAAAGTTTTTTATTGAGTAAAAATCTTTAATTTTTCTTTTCAGAGACACATAAGCAAATTTTTTCCCCTGAAACATAGTTTTCAACAAACAGCAAACTTCAGCTGATCAGAAAATTTAATCAGTCTGGAAAAAAGGCATTACAAAATTTGCAAAATATTACAGAATTAGATCCTAGCTTGTCACTGTTATAACAGTGTTGAAATAGTGAAATAATATACAACTTCAAAGAAGTATGAAAATGAAGCATCAAACCCTGATAATTTTAGACTGGAGCAGCTCCATTTGCCTTTACAAGATGGTCAGGCCTTACTTTCTATACTTGCATTCCTAACTCATTTAAAGGTCAAGACATTTCTGGTTTTCATCCTAAAGAAAGAGTGGAAGTGTAGGCTTGGATCAGCTGGAAGGAGACTGAAAATTGCTGTTAGCACATTACAGGCAGGATGAGGGGTGGGGAGGAACACCCCTCTTCAGAATAGAAGTAACAAAACATGGTCCTCTTAGGACAATCCTCATGGAAATTTTCTGAATGCTGTTGGAAATATAATGCACATCTTCTGACATTCTTTTAAAGTTAAAATATCTTGATTTTTGCATTGTCCTGAAATGAAGCTGGATCAGTTGAGAGATACAAATCTTGAAAGTGGTAATAGCAACTGTGTAATACAGCAATCTTTTTGGTGTTTTGACACAATCCCCATAACTACTCATTTGTGGAATGTTGTCAATTGTATCTCATTATCATTTCTCTTAACTACATAAGAATAAGAAATTTATCACGAAGTTTAAAATGTATTTCTTTACTTCACTAAAATCTAGAGCATGACCAGGTACTGGGACAAAGGATGATAAAACTCGTATGCTTTCGTGTAATCTCCTTTAACCTATCAAGTTTCAAATTTGAGATACACAATGTGTTAAAGGCATGGTTTATGAATGGAGAAAACAGAAACTTGAAGTCTGATAGATTTCTATCTATATCCCTTATGTTGCTCTTCTGAATGAAATACTTCAAAATTGTATGAGTTGATCCTGAACAAAATGCTTTTTAATGGAGTATGTTTAAGAAAAATAATATCCTTTGTGTGCATGATGTCATAGAATTATATGTCCATTTTTTCTGCATACACTGATACTTCATCAGATAAAAATATTTTCAGGCTTGCCTGCAGTTTGCCTTTTTGTTTTAAAGCCTGGCAAATTAAACATTATTTAAATGGATTTTGCTAATAATAAAACCACTGTAAACCTCTCATCACTGGTTGCAGTGGTCATACTTTCATTGTGGCAGACCCAAATGTTAAGTATGATGAGTATCTTAATGCTTAATGCAGTGTTATAAAAGTCATTACCAAAGTAACATTTATTTGGGCTGTAGATAAATTTTCACTTGCTAAAATTGCATGATCCCTAGCAATTACAATTGAAAAGAAAATCTTCTCTTAAAGTAATAAATATTATTTTGCTTTTTTTGAAATTATATCAGCAGCTTTTGTGCCAAAAAAAGGTGTTATAATTTTTCATATTCAGAAGTATTTTTTTATACAAACTGAAGTTATTTTTTTTTGTTCTTTACTGAGGTAGTGAAGATTTAGTAACTATACCAATTTAGGTACTTCAAGGACTTGCCTGGCAAAGAGATAAGTGTGCTAAGGATGTCAACTTGTGCATGAAGGGAATATTAAGGAAAACGGACCAGCTGAATTCCACTGGAGTGAGGGCAGATTGCAGTCGAGGAAAAGAAAACATCCCAAATGTTGTGTATATGTAACTTCATAGTACATTTGGTGGAAGAACAATAATGCCAAGGGTTATATAAAACCAGAATCCTTTGGCATTAGTAAAGTCTTATTCTGCCTCGCAAAAGACTTGATAACATTTTAGGTTCTGTGAGGTGTAATCTGCATAATTGATAGAAACAATTTTGCATGGACGTCTGAACTTCCAGAATTTTCTTGTAGCAACACAGTAAGCAATGTGCTCAGAAAGTATAGACCTGCTTTTTTTTATTAGGATTACTTTAATCTTCTGTCACTTGTGCCAAATCTAAAAGTCCTATTCAAAATTCTATTAAAAATGTTCTGACCTTAATTTTCTCATAGAGATCCCTTTTTCATCTAAAAATATCTGATTTTGTCAGTAAATTTTCATTCAACTATCATCATTCCAACTCTGTGTTTGAAGGCTGATACTGTTTTTCTAGCAGCCAAACAAAATTATTTACTGTGGTTGCCCACAGCCTGGTAAGCAATAGCATTGCTCTTAATGTCCCCCACCTTGACTTCTCAGACTCAGGAAAGTGATTTGGTCTGAATATGTTCTTGGTTTTGAGCTTAGCTGAAACTGCCACCAGGGGAAGCAGTAAGTACAACTTGTCATGGTCTATTTTACAATGGTTATTTGTTCACAGGGAAGTGAACGGAAATCTACTGTTTCAATTTAAATAGGACTGTACATACAGATTGGACACCGCATTTAATTCCTGCCTGGTACTGGAGACTTCAATCTGATAACCTAGAAGTTTGGGAAGTGCATAAATTTGCACCTTTCCTTGTATTTTCAAGTCACTCCATAATTTCTTGTAGTACTGTAACCATATTTGAGAAGTTAAGATTAAAATTTCTTAAGCAATTTCTAAATAGGAAGAGCTAAGTTCTATGCTACATGAAATCAATTAAAACAGCAGGCTGTTAACAATAATGTCTTTCCTCTTTAGTGAATGTAAACCCAAACAAGGTTAATTAGATAGGGGTTTTACTTAATACCCCTACTTCATCCCCACATGAGGAAAACAGCAATAGTTGTTAGAAGACTTGCAGAAGATACATGCTCCATGTACAGAGAATTTCTGTTCAGGGAAAAGCTGCCATATCAACCTCATTGCTACCAATTTGTTTCACTGTCTGTTGCAATCCATGCCTGCTGATGGAAGAGGCTGAACACAGCCATTACTGTCAACTCTAATCTCTAGATATTTCAGCCCTATGCTCATTACTGGGTTTTGCCCACTTGTCACGCTACAGCAGTTACCTATTTGAGCAATCAGGAATAGTTTGAAAACAATTTTTAAATCTCATCTTTTGGTAATAAAAAAGTTATTATAAATTAGGTAGGGTACTAAATGGAATTTGAGTTCTATGACTCGTAACTACAAACCAAAATGCAAACACAAGGTAGACCACAGTATAATACAACACTTTACCATGAGTTGCTTCCAGGATATAAACAGTTCTCGAGAACTGATTGAATTCATTTCGTGTCGTGTTAGAAAGAGACACTCCAAACATTTCCTAGGATCAAAAAAGTATGTAAATTGTTGCAGGCAAGTGCTTGTGGCTTTGGCTATTAATAGAGAGTAAGGGACAGAGATGATAAGCAACACCTTACCTTGTTTAGCCTGAAGAAGGCTGAGGAAGACCTTAGTGCCCTCTACGGCTACTTTAAAGGAGGATGTGCAAGATGGGGATCAGTTCTCCTCTCCCAGGTCACTCCTAACAAGTGACAGGATGAGAGGAAGTGATCAGGTTGCACCAGGGGAGATTTAGATCAGATGCTAGGAAATATTTCTTTACTGAAAGGGTGGTCAGGCATTGGAACAGGCTGCCCAAGGATGTGGTGGAATCTCCAGTCTTGGAAGTGTTCAAAACGAGTGTGGATGTGGCACTTGGGGATATTGTTTAGGGACGAACACAGCAGTGCTGGGTTAACGGTGGGAGTTGACAATTTTAGAGGTCTTTTCCAGCCTGAACAATTCTGTGAACTCCTCTATTTAATTTTATTTTAGACAAGGGAGATAACCAATCCTTTTGGAAAATATGAGCCTCTTAAAATTCCTGAATACCAATTTCTGTTAAAAAATGATTGTAATAAGTCAGAAAATACAGTCAGATAATTTTTACTGGTTTGTTCCATTAAGGTATTTTGTCCCTTTCCTTGCTTACAAGAAGCATTCTAATGCAAAAAATCTTGAGATAAATAAAAGATATTTCATGACAGTCCATTCTTTCCCCTGTTTACTGGGAGCTGATGGATCATTTAACTCCTTGGCACAGTGTTAATCTGGGCTATAACAGCAGAGTCGATTGTTTGAACAACGGATCAATATCAGCTCCTAACTCTACAGCTTCCATTTAGAGCGCTGCTGCCTATTTTACACTTGCAGCTCTGCAGCCTTTCTCCCCAGCTGCTGTGGCAGGGCTTTCCAAAGCCTTCCTGGCAGTACTTCCCCATTGCAGTTCTCACACTCCCAATCTTCTGGTTTTATTCTCGAGGCCTTTCACCTGCAAACCCCAATTGTGTTGTTATAGAGAAGTGACAGGTGAAGAAGCTCTCATTGTCCTGAAACTCAGCTCTACCTCTTGCTCCCTTTCTTTGTTTCTTGTTTGGTAAACCAAGACACAGCATGCAGCACAGTAGATAATATGCATATAAATACTTCATAAACATTATCCAACAATATACATACTATGAATCTTAACAATCAATCATTGCATAACAACTGCTCTTAATTAATGTATTCCAATGAACATTAACAAATAGGAAGTTTAAGTAGGTCCCAAAGAAAATGATATAACACTAGGAGGGAAAAACCCAGCAAAAAATAATCATCATTTTCATTGTCATCCGCTGCACTGGAGGGAGCCTCTGGAGGTCTTTTCTTCCTTTTTTCTCATGGTAGTAAGATTTCAGATACAGAACATAATTTAGCAACATGAGTGTAGTGGTCCTCTCTGTCCTGAAGCTTGCCATTTCATATCCCATCTCTTTTCTCATTTCTTCCCATTCTCAATGATTTTTCCATGTTTTCTTTAATCCCTTGATTTCACTAAACTACCACAGTACATGACATACCACCTGACAGCTGATATTCTTCTAACTTCATCTCTTTCTCTGCCTTCTCTCAATAAAATTAATCAAACTCATTTGCAGCAATTCAAGATGCACTTGAGATGCATTTGAAACATTTCAAGCTGATTCAAGTTCTCCCTATCCACTCCCAACACTCCATCACTCTCTGGCATCCACTCAAAGCCACCAGTGTTCACCAAAACAACTTGTTTCATAATTCTTGCCTTGTCTATGCAAACTGTTCAGAAATACTGCCACTCAAAGGGTCTTCACTCCCTCTGGATGATTCTTAAGGATTCATGAAATGAAAACCATCTTTCTAACTACTTATAGACGGAGGAAACGCAAGTTGTGTTTTATCAGGTTTGCCTCAGTCAACCTGCATCAGCCTGGATACCGCTATTATTATACTACCACATACCATTAATCAAAACAAAACTGATAACAATGGTTTCATCTTCTTTGTTCCAAATGTACTTATATGATTAAAAGACAGAGCTCAGGATATAGTTTTCCGTTATCACTATATCAACCAAGAAATCTGCTGCTTCTTAGGAGATTAAATATTTGCAATTTCTAATCATAACAAGCAGTAGACAGATGTACTTGATGTGTTCAAACCTGAGAATTTGCATGAAATGGCACTTAAATTGCCCTAAATGCATTATGGACAGAATTTGGCTTCAAGCCAACAATCCAGCATAATGTTCATACAAATTGTCAGTGTAATTTAAAAGAACTTTATTGTATTGCTGGTTTTCACTTACTGTTGACGGTACAAAGATAACACTGCCATAAGGTTATTCCGTAAAATATTTCGTTTGCTTCAGATAAATTCACCAAAAATAAACTCCGTTGCCACTCAAATATAGCAAAAATAACTGTGAAGTCATTTTTCAATTTAATCTAACTGAATTTCATTATTTTGCTAAATGAAGTA
>WEIT01040375.1:36933-67766 GCA_013389985.1 Dryoscopus gambensis | reverse complement strand
ACCAAATAACCTTGTTGAGGTCACTTTATTGCATGAATGCCCAGTTTCGGAAAGCTTTCACACAATCTGTTGTACCCTGGAGAAAAAAAATGTACTTGCTCGCTGAATACCACCTATTCTGTAGGAGTGACATATTCCACATTTTGGAGGCTTATACATTTTTTGTGCTAATGGTTATTAAAAAATTATGCAGTACAACATAAAATCTTACATATATATATAAATATATGCATACGTACATATGATCTCTAGCATATAGGTGTATCATATCAATGTATATATATCATATTTATACATAAGTATGAATAAACGAATGTTTAAGCATGAACATACAGATATATTCCAGGTTATAGCTGAAAGCCCACTCTTCATACCCCTACACAAAGTGAAAAATTTTATCTAAAATTCCTGCAGTCTTTTTTATTATATAAAAGGAATTCATTATTGTAGCAAAATTCACCTGTACATAACCTTTGAAACTCCTCCTATTCCACTGAATCACGGTACTAAAATTACATAAGAATAGAAGTAGATAAAGGCTGTTCTTTCTAGATTTCTGTCTTTATATGTAAGGGAGAGAACTATGATCTCTGCCCTAAACCTTTTCTGCATACAATATAGCTACTAGAGAACATTCAGCTAGTTTAAAAAGTGAGACTAATAAAATAGTAGTAATATTATTTCTTACAGAATTCATTTAACACACACATTTATTTGTGTAAACCTGTTCAAATGAAAAGTGTTATGACATTTTTTCTTAAGGGTTAAAACCATGCAACTTAAGTAATCATTATAACCAAAACTCTAGAAAATCTTAAGCTCACCTATAAAGATTCATATTAAGCAAGGATTTATTAATTGAGAAGTTTCTGTTTATTTACTGTTATTTGCAAAACCTAATACATACATATTTCTATGTGAATGTGCTGCCTATATATGACAAAAACTGTGAAAGCTATAGCTAAATAGAACAATTATTATCTTACTTATTTGTCAGTGGCATACATGTAAGACAAAATTTGAGTACTATTTCCCAGTTTTTCCCTCCAAACCTTCCCTAATAAGTTTGAATTTGTACAGTTTCTTGTCTAGGATGCAAGACAGGACAATTGTCCATTCTCTAGAAAGCCATGTTTCTGGTCATTTGCCAAAGTCTTACAAAGGTATTTGTGCCTTTTTTTATGGTTGTTTTATGTTCTGATAGTATGACACCATTAAAATTTTAGAGTACAGACAGTTCTTGGCATTATAAAAGAATCTATGAGGAAACTACTTCGTTATGATGACTCAAACCCATTTTGTCTTTAAAGGTGGTGTACCAGTCAAGGATGACCAAATTTTTGGTTATCTTGAATTAAAAAGGGTTTTTTTCACTATTGTATCCTATAAAAATTGTCATGCTGTTTAATTCTGTGCCTGTGCCTGTACCTGTGGCTGATGTCTGGCAGGCTTTAGTAAAAAGCTAAATATCATTAGCACCACTGAAACAGAATGATGAAGCATTATTCCTGGTAGCACAATAAAGAATGGGAAATCCTAGAATGGTAGAATCATAGACAGGTTTGGGTAGGAAGAGACCCTAAAAATCATGTTGTCCCAAACTCCCTGCTTTCGCCATAGATGCGACCCACTAAACCAGGTTGCTTAGGGCCCATCCAACCTGGCCTTGAACACTTCCAGGGATGGAGCATCCATAGTTTGTCTGGGCAACCTGTTTCTCTGTTCCACTGTTCCAGTGCCTTACCACCCCCCATAGGAAAGAATTTCTTCCTAATATCTGCTCTAAACCTACCCTCATTCAGTTTAAGGTCATTACCCCATGTCCTATCCCTACGTGCTCTTGTAAAAAGTTAGTCTCTGGCTCTTCTGTAGGCCCCCCTTGGAAGGTGCTGTAAAGCCTCCCTGGAGCCTTCTCTTCTCCAGGATGAGCAAACCCAACTCTTTCAGCCTTTCCTCACAGAATAGGTGCTCCAGCCTTCTGGTCATCTTCGTGGCCCTCCCCGACTCACTCCAACAGGTCCATGTCCTTCTTATGTTGAAAGTAAGGGTTACATTTTCCCTATTCCAGTCAGTGGCAACTTTACCAGACTACAACAACTTCTCAAATATGGTGGATAGTGGCAGAGTCACCTAATCTGTCCATTCCCTCAGGACCTGCAGAGGCATCTCATCAGGTGCCATGGACTTGTGCACCTCCAGGTACCTTACATGGCCTTGAATCTATTTTCCCTATGGCAGGTGGTTCTTCATTCTCCCAGTTCTTGTCTTTGCTTTCTGTGACTTGGCTGGTGTGGCTGGAGCACTTGCCAGTCAAGACTGAGGCAAAAAAGTCATGGAGTACCTCAGCCTTCTCCATATGCCAGGTACCCAGGTCTCCTGTTTCCATCTGGTAGGGCATACTTTTTCCCTAGTCTTTCTCTTATCCCTGACATATCTGTAGGACTTTTTCTTGTTGCCCTTGATGGCCCTGGCCAGATTTAATTCTATCTTTAAATCCATTAGCTTTCCTAACCTGATCCCTGTCTGCGTGAACAATTTCTCTATATTCTGTTTATGTTCTTTGTCCATGCTTCCACCCTCTGTAGGACGAGTTTGTTCAGGAGCTCCTTGTTCATCCATGCACGTCTCTGTGTGTTTTTGTTTGACTTCCTCTCTGTTGGGATGCATCACTCCTGAGCTTGAAGGGGGTGATCCTTATTATCAGTCTGTGGAAAAATCACTTTCTTTAGAACCCCATCAGAACTCCAGTGCCAATAGAACTATCTGAATGAGAATTATTTTTGTACATGTAGAAAAGTACTTTTTAGCAGAAACTGAGGACTAGTATCAAATTTATCATCTCAGTACTTCTTCATATTATTGACTGGTGACTATCTCTGATTATTAAGAAAAAGTGATCAGTAATAGTCCCCGTAAAAATATACAAAACATGTCAGATCTGCCTATGACACCTCAGACGGTGACTGGATAGAACAATTTAAACATGGTTGTCTTTGGCAATCATTAGGTCCAAAGAATTTGCTTTTTTCCCTTTGCTCTGTCCAAACCAAATCATCCCAACTGTATTTTTCTGGTGTTTTCTCTATTGCTCTCTACCTTCTCTTTGCCTGAAATCACCTAGCAGCATCATGTTAATTTTAAGTTGTCAGCCTTTCCCAGTACATTTCTCATGTAAGGAATGGCTGCTACATTTTTACCCAAATCCTGAAGAAAACAGACCAGCAACTCATCAGGATTTGAGTGTATACTGGGCATGAACATCTTACAGTATCTTACAGCCTGTGGATTTTTGGGCCAGTGCTTCAGCCAGTGATGCAGAAGCAGATTATCTGAAATTGCAAGTAGTTTTTAATGGTAGGCTGAGAAGCTAAAATTCAAAGCAACTTTCAAATTCCAGCTGTCAGCAGCTGGAGGGAGAGGAGATATCCAGTCATTTCTTCAATACAGAGTGATGGTCTTGTGATTTATACCAAATCCTTTCAAATACAGGAACATAGAATTGAGCACCCAAATCTACGGTTACGTGTTTTTCTGTCTGACATCCACGAAATATGGTGACATTAGCACAGATAATTTTTTCTCTGGTTTCACCATGCAGTTCATGTAGAGCTTGCCAGAGGGCAGACGTGATTCCTTGTGCTGCTGATCCTTCACCTGTCAGATTTCTTTACCTAGTGGAAGGCACCTTACAGACACATGAGCCAAAGTCTCCCTGGATTTGGGACTGCAGACTCCTGGGAATGAAGCTGGCAGGAGTGGAGTGGATGATGGCAGGGCTGTGGCAGCACAACATACAATTGCCTCATGGGTTCAACGACTGGCAGCCTCAGGAGGGGCTGAAATGGGGTTATGGTTAGGCTGAGGTGAGCTCCAGGAGGGGGAAGGCAGAGTCAGTAAGGCTTGGTAGTGTCTCCAGCACCCCGGAAATAGAACAAGGCTTCCAAACACCCACCTGTGTATTTAATTACAGTAGCACTAACTTCAAGGAACTTGTACCCCCATGAGTTAAGTTTTTCCTTCTCATTGAAGAGTACCGTCTTGATCCATGTGGCCTCTGTGACACTAAGAGCAGACACAGTGACAGAATGGCTCAATATCCTTTTCCCTCCTCAGCATCAACAGCAGTGCCATTAACTGGCATATGTGGGTCTCTAATATAAGAATTTGGAACTCAGGATTTTGAACAGGTATAGCATAGAAATACCTATATCCCTCAGCACTGAAAGATCTATTTGCCTTGAAGAAAACCCATTTATTGAAAGGAGCCTTAAAGTGCTTCCATCTAAATGTGAATGTTTTGTTATTGCATTTTAATTATTCCCAAGTCCAGTCAATGGCTCCCTTACAGATATTATCTGAGAACATGTTGGTTATTTTACCATGATGAGATATTTCCTTCTTTTTTTTACTGTAATTAGAAATATGTGAGTAGATATAGGAGAACAAGACTGACAAACCTCAAACAATTATAATCCTAAAGATTAGTTTTCTGACACTAAAAAGAGTTGAAATTGTGGGTGCTTCTAATTTTCTGATAAGTTTCATCACAATCAGGATTACTGCCTAAAGATGTAAAATTAGGTGGTGTGCTCCTGTCGCAATCCAATAATGTGAAGATTACTTCTGAAGTAGCTAACTCTTTTTAATTATTATTATTTCTGAATGCATATGTGCGAATATAACTTTTCCTTTAAAAAAGTCAGAAATTTATCTCTCAAACAGACAAACATCTTGCAATATTTTGTTGCCAACCAGGATTCATGGGTTAAATGATTGTGAAGAAGAGACACTATAATTTATTCACACATAGGTGAAGAAGAGACACTATAATTTATTCACACATAGTCAGGTAGAACTTATTCACAAATAGTAAATTAACCCATAAAGTCAAGAAGAGACATATAAACTCAAGTGAGTAAGGAACTGGACAAATAAAAAAAATGTTGACGTTACATTTCAGTTGTTTATGGGAAAATTAATTATGTGTACCTGAGACATCCTGTAATCTTTCATCCCCTAAGATTTTTTCATACAAGTGAATAGAAGGGAAGATACCTGGGAATATATAGACCTATTCATGAAGAGCACTGAGATGCAAGGTGCCAGTCTCTGTTCTCAAAGCAGTATTTGAATAGAGTATAAATGAACCAAATAACTCTGTTGTTTTCCCAAATGAGGCAATAAATGCTGATGTCTTGGAGCACAGAAACAGCAAATTTATTTTCACATTTGTGAAATAGCAAGCATTTATTTGAATGCATGTCATTAAGGCTAAGTGAATGGTCTGTAACCAGACAGAAACAGGAGAGCTACCCATTCAGAATTCAAGCTGTATTACTCAAGATAGAATGTCACAATTTTTTTTGAATATTTTATGATCTTTAGGAATGAACACAAGTTCATCTATATGCTAGTTACATAACACTGTCACTCTTACGAAAATAGAAAGTGCTAAAACTTCAGCTCTGCAAAAGGTATAGCTGCCCACAGTGTTCCAGTTTATGGGTTCCGTCCTCCAACGCAATGAGCGCTTTGGTCCCGGTCCAGCAAACAACTCATAGATCTGCTTAACAGTTTGCACGTGAATAACTGTCTTATGCTAAACTGCTACTATAGCTAAATAAGAGAATCACAAGGTCCTGATATCATAGATTACATCTCTTCCTCACTCTATGAAATGTTAGATTTACACTTACCTAATTCACTGGGGTTTTATACACCACCATTCATAAAAGTTAGTCTATAATGTGCCATATTCCAGTGAGAGAGGACTACAAAATGGATAAGCAGATTTCTTTCCTTTTACCAGTTTCTTCCAGCAGGAGATGCTTCTGGGAGCTTGAAGGAATTGTTGGCATTTGGAGCAGGTACTAAAGGAGGTGGAGCTGCCTTCTCTCCATTAACTGTATATGATGCAATATATGCTGGACATCACCTAACTGGGAGATGTTGCCTCTCTCTTTCTCACCTCTTTATCAACCTTTGCAGAAAGGGTGAGTGCCAAGCTTTTCACTGTCTGTGCTGGTTAGCAGATTTAGGCAGTGGCAGTCGACAAAGCTTATGCTGCACTCATCACAACATTGAGGCTGCTCCAACATGCTCACCTTCAGAGCTTCCAAAAAAGTTCTGTCTGACCCAGACAGGATTCTTGCCCATGGCAATCTGATTCCTCTTACCTCTCTTTCCCCCATGCTGTTTGTCGTCTAAACATCAAAAACAGTTTGAAATCCGCATCAGGTTTGGCCTTTAATGACACACGAAGTAGTTTATCATCACATGAATTGAGCTTTGTGATGCACATTATTATTACTAATACTTCATCAACATTTTGCACGTCTCACATGATGAATGTGGGCTAGTGCATTATCCCATTTTCTGTGTGCATCATGAAGCTGCTCCCTTCAATCAGGATTGTTGCAGTCTCAGTTATTTGCTTTCTTGCTATCTATCCATCCGTGCATAATACGACACATTTCCTACTCTCATCTCAGTATGAAAACACCAAAAGAATTCTTACATCTCCAGAGCACCGTAGGTTACTTTTTTACCTAAAACAATGTTCAGATGGCTGTCACAAAGAAAGTTAAACTGAAATGTCAAAAGCTGTAAGGATGAAAAGCTGCACATGGTAGATACAAGATTCAGTGCACGGCAACTCCCTCTTAATAAACAAGCAAAGATTTATTGGAAGGAAAATTTCCCTGCATTTGAAATTTAACTGCCAACCATCCACATCCTACACATAACTGTCAGAAAGGATGTCTAAATCTGTCCTCATTTATAACATGTGTTGTGACAAGATTTGACAGTCTCTGAAAGGGCTATAATTGCCACCTAAACATCCAGCATTTTGTCAACTGCGATCATGTTTAGAGAAAGCATTTATTTCACTTTAAAAAAGCTAGCATTTTTTCTTTCTTCTGAATGAGATGACAGATTTTTATTTTTTTTTCTTTTCTCATTAGGGGCTACAAGTCAGATTTAAGGATTTTTTTTTGTTCCTTTTTTCTTTTCAGTTTTTTTTCAGTGACAGGAGTTAAAACTTTTCAGACTAAAAGAATGATTAGCTTGAGGAAACCAATACCAATTTAACAGAAGGGATGTTTACTGACACTACTGAAAATTTCTGAATGTCAAGCTGGTTTTGATAGGCACTCTCATGAATATCACAACAGGTCAAAAAGGAGGAAGAGTACCCCAGTATTTGCCATTCTGTTACTCTGGATAAATGTTACATAGTATTAATCTGTGCATATAGTCATCCTAATATGACTATTAACATTCGTACAGGATAGAGATGGGAGCTGTTGGTGATATGCCCCCATCCCACGATGGAAACTGTTGGCCTGAGAATCAAAAGAACATTTTGGATGAGGGAAATGAGACCTGTCTCTTGGGCATTAACAATCCATGTAGTCGAGATTGCAACCAATGCATAACCAATTAACTGCCCTAATGGTTCAGTAGTACACAAGCTGTTACCAGGCCTATGACTTTATTGTACTTTCTTGAAGTACTGAGCACTAAAACTCTGTGCTGCTGCAGTGAATACTCCCCAGCAGTATTGCTTCAACCCACTCTGGCAGCATACATAGTTCTTCTGTGGTTTATTTACCGAAAACAATCCAACGATTAAATTTTATTTATGGGAACATTCACAAAATTCAACAACAATCTGCGCTTTGGAGAGTGTGGTTTCTAGAACTGGTATTTTTTCATACATAGTGGCTGCAGTGGCAACATGGCAGCAGGGCTGCATGCAAAGAAGTCCTGGGGGTCCCCTGTCCTGACCTGCTTATGCTTGCCTGGCCTGCCCTTGTGAGGTGCACTGTTGGTGAGAACTGTTTGTCACCTGGCACATCTGTACTATGCAGTCATGGGGCTTTTGAGGAAGAACATGGTAAACACTTCCTCTGTTGGCTAGAGGTGTCAACAATGTACTAAACATTTCCTCCTGACTGGAGTTTGTCTAAGAAATGAATTGGAAAGCCAAAAGAAAAAGATTTGCTGGATGAGTAAGAGCTCAAGCTTGCATTGAGTAACTCTCTCCACCTGTTCCGTTCAAATTGCAAGACTCTTACACATTATGTTCTTTAACTGCCAGTTAATGTTCTCTTAGTCTCAAATCACAAACCATTATTGGTTCCTTCCGCTACAGTTAATTGTCCAAAACGGGTGTCCAGAATGCCACGCTACAAACCTGAATGAGAGGTAGGATGGCCACACTGTGTAGTCAATCTAAAGCTCAGTTTCAGATCAAACAACTCATAAAATAATAATCTGACACCAAAGAGTCAGTTTAGAAACAGGAAAAGCCTCACAAACTATTAACTGCTATTGGCCAAACACATTTCCTTAAATGTAACTGGAAAGGACAGTCCAACATCTCCAACATCCACAAATGCAGTAAGGCATTCAATAAGACATCAGAAGATGTTTAAAGGAAGAAATCCAATTTATGCCTCTATCAGCTTTTACAAGTTTACACTGAGATATTGACAGCCAGCACATTTTGTTAGAAGTATCCTTAAACAATGGAAAACTTATTTCAGGAAGCAAGTAAGTAACTATTCAGATCTATGATCTGTTTATCTGGGCATACAAAATTACTACTTTTGGTTCATTTAGATTTGCTTAAAGTTAATATCTGTCCATAAATCAGACTCAGTTGAAGGTATTAATAATGAGAGTGTTGGGTGGGATTGGCTTTTTTCTTTTGTCTCAGAGTATATATCCCTTATATGTTGAGAACTTTTCAACATTCTTGTGTTTAAGAGATGTTGCTTGCTTAGCAAAGCCAGCCTCCTACCAACAGGCTCTGATTCCTCTGTTGTACATAATGCAACAGAACTTTTGAGTTCTACCCCTGAGTGGCCACCGGGGTCAATGGAAGCTAGAGGAGAAAATATTAGGAAAAAAAGGACAAATTCAGATACTGACATTGTGGTCAGATTTCCAGCAGCTCCAAATGCCTTTGCAGCTGAAGACAGATGGATGTCTCAGGTTTTGCCAGCTAGTAAACTCTTCCACAGAAGCTATTGTTTCATTGTCTCTCTCTTGATCCGTACTATGCAGCTTGTAAACGCTAGCATCCTGAATGATCTAAAAAAGATAAAATAGTAGAGGAAAGTTGGAAAAGATAAGTCCTAGGATTTATCTAGAGGAGGAATGGAAGTGTTTTCTGTGGGATGAGGGTAAGAAACAATCACCTAGGACCTCAAGATGTCTGTGATAAATGCAATGCTCAGAATTTTTAGCAAATTCAAAGTGAATAACGAAGCTCCTTTGATGTCAGGTTTCAAACAGTTAGAATTTATGGTCAGAAGTATTAACAACAAAAATCTATAAGGAGAACTGAAAATAATTTAAAAGAAAAAGACAGATATTTTACAAATTTTAAGTAAGTTGCCTTTCTTCTTGAAGGAAGGAAATAAAGTTCTGCTCTCTACTGGTAAACAATGAACAACTTAAAAATTTGGCTGAAGTTTACCTTTCTAATCAACTGTAACACCAGTGCAGTATTGTAATTAAACAAAGCATTGGTTTTTCACTCTTTTTTGTTTTTATGATTCCTAGTATACATCTACTAAAACAGACAGTACCTAACCCTGCTATGGGAATACATCCAGGAGATGACAGCAAGCAGAAGGAGTTTTGAGAGGTTCCTTCTGAGAACATTTCCACACCTGACTTTGTAAAGGTATTGAATTAGTATTAAAATGTAGATCATACTTCCAAATCTTTCCAGATGCTAATTTGGAACTCCCTCTGCGGTACCTATGTCTGGTTAGCAAGGTAGAAAGATAAACTCTTAAGTCTGTGAACCTATGCAGCCAGGTTAAGGAGCACAATTAGAAAAGATCCTGCCTATCCTAAATTGCCATCCTCACTAGACCTAAATAAAGGGGGTTGAACCTGAGTGCTACTTCCACCAAAATTTTAACTACATAGATATGAAAAAATTAAAAGAAACCTTAAAAAAAGAGAGTGAAAATTCAATTCCCTACACTAGGGGAGTTTTAATGGTGATAGTCATTAATGTCTGGTAGTAGCTCTCCTTATGTTAATGTGCTAATTACTCCATTGCCAGAGACTTTAGTAATCAGTCTTTGCATTTTGCTTTTGAGGTCAGAAACATATTATGCTGGTTTTTTCTGAGTCACCTTTTTCTTAATACTGAACAGCAAGCATTTCATTGTAAAAATAAGACTGAAATAGCTGTTTTGATGCTCAAATGGATGGAGTTGTGCAGCTCTGAATGCTAATAAGCTGCAGGTAAAGAATGTTTCCCCTTGTGGGAGTTTGCTCAAGCTAAAAATAACCAGCTGACCTGCCCTCATCACAATAACACTGTGAAACTTGTTTCTCCTTGAGTGACTGAAAAGCAGGTGACATAGTCATACAATTTAAGAGAAAAAAGGCCATTTTTCTCATCTAGAAGCTGGCTTAATACTGGAATGCCATTATTTATGTATCTGATGGGAAACTTTCTTCATGAATTTGCACGTAAAAATCATTCAAACATAAAAGTCAATTCAGGAATTCTCCAATTGTTCTTTGTAACAAAATACCGCTGCATTATTTGTGCTTTGCATTCCCTTGTGTTGCTATGATACAAAGATGCTAAGTTTAAGGGAAATGGTGCCAGCAGGCCAATGGCCATGAGAGGAGCACAGAGGGCCTGGCTTCAGCTGTCTGTTAGGAGGTCTGTTGGAAGGTCTTTTTTGGTGCTTATCAGAGGCCTCAACTGAATGTCCTTGCAAGAAAGCTTCTCCATGTGAGATAAAAAGCTGATCTTGATGGAAAGGGAGTGAAAGGCTTGCTCTCTAATTCTTACAAATGTGCTGTAGAAGAGCAAAAGAACAGGGAAATATGTCAAAAAGACGAGAATAAGATTTTCAGATTCAGAATGGGCCAATAATAGGTTAACAAGCAATTAAGTGAAAACATGCTTATAATGCCTATGTTTCTCGATTATGTTTGATTCACATTAATTCCTTCATTACAGAATGACAGATGCTGTTTGAGAAAAGTTTTACCTTCTGTTTACTAATTCAACAGCAGGGAATGCAGCTGTGGATGTTTATTGTTCTTAAAGACAGTGATGTTGGTGGTCTGTGACTATAAAAAGATGACTATACAAATACACTGACAACAAATTAATTCTGTTTTGCAGTTTTTCTCTCTAAGATTAAACTATTGAATTGAAATATAGTTAAATGGATGCAAGAGGTCAGTCCATCTTTATCACATGCTCTGGGTTTTATGGCAAAGGCAATAAACTGGAAGTGAGTCTTTTGAATGCACCGTGTCACCAATATTAAATGTAATGCATTTTATTTTCTGTAAAATGCTATGTGTGCTGGATTTTAGAAAATAAAATATGAATCACAGAAAAATAGATCAGCTGTGCCTTGTCAGACTTGAGGGAGATTTTGCTTTACCATTGCTCTCAGAAACCTCTAAAGGAGATGATTACACAACCTCCCATGACATCTATTTTAGTACTTAGTAATCCTTACCACAAGAGTGGCCTTGTCTAATTTAAAATTTCTCTGCTGCTGCTTTGCAGAAGGGTTGAGGCAGTTTGGTGACTCATTGTTACCTACAAAAGGAACAAATCTTTTTGCCTAGCAAAAAAAAAAAAAAACAAAAAACCAAAAAAACACAAACTCAAAGCCACTATCTGACCATGTAGCCTCTATGCTGAGTTTCTAGGAACTATCAGTGAATGCTGTGCAGACCATCAGCTTACAAAGCATAACCCCTACAATTTAGTTGCATCCAGAGTGCCTGCACACAATTTATATTATAATTCTGTCTTTGACAATACAGAACACAATTGGTTTACTGATGGCAACATAACCCACTTACCACATTCTATGAAAATAGACAAATCTGTTGGCAAAACAACATAAAAAACTGCATACCTCAGTTGTGGTTTGAAGCACTGGAAATGAAAAATTGCCTATAAAATAAAAAGAATTTACCTACAATAATTACAGGCCGTTCCTCTGGGAAAATGTGTATGGATATTTGAATTCCTTGTGTAACTTCTTCATACCCTAGATTCTGTCTTTCTCTCCATTGCTCCCTACAGTCACACATAGAATGGAGGCTCCGAATCCCCACTTTGCCTAATGTTTTGCATTCACTCACGCACCCACATCAATGCCCTAAAACATTCTCTTTGAGGTATTTAATATCACACATATTAAATATTATAGAAAATATTAAATATAGATGCATCTAATTAAGCCTGTTATCTCCAATATATTCTTCACTGGATAAAAACATGTCCTGTTTGGATCTTCTGTCATGAAGATGAGGGTCATAAGAAAGAGAAAGGCTTTGCCTTCTCCAGCAATAATTTGAAGAGAAGCTTCTCTTTCCCCTGTTCTCCAAGTATGAGTACATTCATATGGCCACCCTCTGTCACAGTTTAAGTTCCAGACTCCTTGTACCATCACCGGTGCATGTGAGGAATAATTCCTTTCTTTCCTCTTTACTGTAGTGTTCTACATACTTGTGTGGTTGTTAAGTGTCAGTGTATGAACTTGTAGACCACAATGATTTCTGAACTTACCCTACTTCTGTGTGGGTTTTAACAACTCAGGTATTTTCCCCAGTAACAGTCTCTAAGACATTCAATTTAATTAAGAATCATATTTTCTAAAATCAATTCTCTTGTACAGAGTAACTGTCAAGTCTTCAAATACAAATCCCATGTAAATGTATACCTTTCTTCAACTTTTCTAGGATTTTACTTGCTTCACATAAAACTAACTGCAACTTTTGATTAAATATAACTTACTTCCTTCAGGTTGAAATGTCTGTTTTTCCAAGAACGTTTTTGCACTCTTCTTTGAAGACTGGGATTAAATAAAGTCACTGGCATTTTCATTTTAAAATTTTAAAAGTCAAATGATGATCCTGACTCCTCAGTGGTCATGCCTAATAAGCCTTCTTTCATTCAATAGCAACTGCCAAAGTTATTTGAGATTTTTTAGAAGGAATTTAATATATAAATTTGTTCCAATGTGAACTCTGAGGAGAGAAATTACATTACTCAAACATTCAAATAGGATCTTCCTGCAAACACAGCAAATACAAAAGGGACTGAATGGAGGAAAATAAAAGGCTGGAGATTTTGCAGTTCAAAGTATAATTTCTTGGAAGTGATGGACTCCCCTTGGAAGTATCACAGTCAGATATGATAGTGTTTCACATACAACACAGAGCTCAACAGGCTTTGATTTATTTATATGAACAAAAACATTTTAAAAGCTGCAAACAAGTAACCTTATAAAGTAATTAGTCATGCAATATAGCATTGCTCTTCCATAGTTTATTTTCATCAGTCATATTAATCACTGCACAGTAGATGAATTAAGGGTAACCCAAGGTTAAAGCAAATGCAAAATAATAAACCGGCCATATCTTATAACCTGAAAAACTTTTTGATTTGTAATTCTGAGAGAGCCTGTTGTAGATTTCAACATTAACTTCATGTGAGTCTATTTCCTTTTTAATCAGTCCGTCTTTGATCATGGTGATGTTTACTTTGCATTAATTTTATCTGCCTTTGGAGGTAATGTAACTGTGATAAGAGCCAATTAGTTTTGCACCATCAAGAAGGACAATGAATTGTGACTTGGCAAAACAAAGATAAAATTAACCATTTGCCTAAATGGTACTGTTCATTGTTGTTTTCTCATAAGGCTTCTTCTGAAATGTTCAGCTCCATGAACAAAATAACCCAGGATATGCAAGTTTACCTAAAGTAAAACACATTCTGAAATGAACACTACGCGAATGTAGCAACGCTGCACAGTAATTCAATGTGCATTTTCCACAAGTCATTAGATCTGTCTAAAGGTTGTATTTCACACACATGAATAAGTGAAGCAATGAGAAATAAGCGAGCAGTTTGGTTCTTGTGGCTGAGGCTTTTAAAATAAGAAGTAAATTGAACAGGGTGGAGTATGCTTCATACCAACATTATGAAGTTAAACAGGGGCAAGAGCCAGATTCTGCAACTGTGACAGGGCAACCCCTGGATGTACATAAAGTTTGGAGAATGAGACGCTGCAGAGCAGCACTACAGAATGGGATCTGGGGGTCATCATCAATGGAGAGTTGAATTTGAGTCAGCAGCCACGAGGGCTAACCCTGTCCTGGGGCGTATCAGGCACAGCATCACCAGCTGGGTGAGGGCAGGGATTGTCCCGCTCTGCTCTGCACTGGGGCGGCCTCACCTTGAGTCCTGTGTGCAGTTTTGGGCATCACAGTAAATAAAGACATTGAGCTGTTAAGAGAGTGACCAGAGGGCAACGAAGATGGTGAAGGGCCTTGAGGGGAAGCCATGCAAGAAGTGAATGAGGCCACTTAGACTGTTCAGCCTGGAGAAGAGGAGACTGAGGAGAGACTTCATTGCAGCTACAACTAACTTGTTGAGGAAGGGCAGGCACTGATCTCTTCTCTGTGCAGACCAGTGACAGGACCTGAGGGAATGGAATTATTATACCTGAGGAGAAGACAAACCTAAAAGGAACCATAGGTATGCTGAAGCAGATCAGAACTCAAATTCAAATTAAAATTCAAACTCAAGATTCAAATAATCTCTTTAATGAGAGATTAGCAGAGAAAGATGAAAAAAAAGATGAAATACAATTACAAAAGTAAAAATACTATGCTTGGGCAAGAAGATTGCAAAAATACAGTAATTTGGTAAAGGTTATTTGAAACAAGAGCTAAGAGTTATATCCTGTTGGAAAGTGAGCATGAGTTAGCAGTTTCATGCTGCCATGAAAAAGCCAAACATCACACTAGAATCAATTAACAACAATAAAGACTGCAGGAGACCTGGCACAATATTCCTGTTCTGTTCAGATAGATTGATTAGGTCACCTCCCAAGGTTGCATCTATTCCTCTTCATAATGCTGCCAAAAGCACTGTTACAATACTTGCTTTATTTCAGAAAAATAACTTTCTTTTAAATCATTGAGATGTTGATTTAAGGTTGAAATTTTCAGAAGACCTAAGTAGTCAACTACTACAGAATTCAAAAAGGTTTGGATGGTGATAACTGAGCAGTTCCTGAGATGTTAGAGAACATTAGCAAATGCATAATTCCAGAATAAAGATTAGTCACTTTTTAAAGTGAGTCAAAATGTTCTCATAACTAATACTTGAATTAGCTCAAATATTATTTTTTTGTTAATTACCTCTATTTGCAATAGATTGCTGAAGCCCAATTCACAACACAGATTCTTCTCTCTTGGGAATCCACTTTTGCTTTTCTGTAAGGATAATAAAAACTGCATTTTGATTGGATTTTTCTCTGTTCGAGGCCTGTGTTTCTCTGATAACTCCCACTGCTTCAGAGAGAAATTTCCACCTCCCTTTGTATTCTGTATCTAAAACAAGAATTTGGAAATACTTAGGTCCATCTTTATTGAAACAGCTGAATTTTATCATATTTCAAATATTTATTTATTTTTCAAAAAAGGGTATTTTGGAATTAAAGCTGTTTTTCAAAAGATCTTTACATTTTTATGGATCAGAAACTTTCATACCCTTAAAATAGGCCTAGGACCTGTTAAGAGCTTAAGCTTTAAGGAAAAATAGTTACATTTCATAGCAATTATAAATGCAAATTATTAATCAATCAGAAACAACAAGAAAAAAATGCAGAATCAATCCACAAAATTATTCTGTCAAAATAAAACCTGTCATAATTCCAACTAATAGGCAGGTAAGGTCTATTACTGTTTGTTATTTTTGTAACAGAGAACGCAGGATTACATGCAATGGATAGCCTAATGCTAAGAGCAGTGATCTGTACAGAAGATAACGTAGCATAGTGTTTCTGTACTGATGTTTAAAGGAGAGCAGAGACAGCTGTTTCAGGTTATAAACCTCGTTTGTGTTTTTAGAATACAGGCTAATTTTTTTTTTTTCTAAATTTCATTCAGAGACATGGAAAATGAGTCTGCTCAAAGAATGAGGCTTCCTATTGGCACATTTGGAAATCTACTTGAAGATGTGCACCTCCGGAGGAATTCTGCGGCACTGGGAAAGGTACAGTGATAGCTGTAATAAATGTGTTTAGCACAAGAGGAGAATGAGAGAAAAATGGATGCTTGTTCTTTTGACTCAAGCTTAATTTACCTTTCTGACTATTTATTTCCGGTTATCAGTGACAAGTTTCTAACATGCTTCTGTAGTAGTATGAATTCAGGGAGTTAACAGAATATGAGATGTAGGGAATAAGCATGACAGTTTAAACTGTAGAAGAGTATAAAATTAACTACTGACTTACTTCAAAACAATTAGTTTTTCCATGGAAATTTGTACCTTTCCTAGCTAGCTATTATCTTTTAAAAGATGAATTCACTCTGTTCTTCATGTAGTAATAGAAATATTGCAATTTCAGCAGTTAAATCAGTAGGATTTGACACTGTTTGATGAGTCACAGTAATGATAAATCAAGAAAGTAATGCAATTAATATTAATGCTTAGAGTGGTTTTGACCTACAACTGAGTGCTTTGAAATGAGAGTGCTTTAAACAAAACCAGCTCTGGATGCCTTAACTTCTCTATAAATATAATTTCAGGAAAATCCAATGCATGGTAAATCATATTTTACCATCATGCTTTTTGCTGTGGGGGTGGTGATATTTCTAACACATTCCCATGTAGACACAAAACTTCCAAAACTGAAAAAGTACCACCTAGAGCTTGTACTCAACAACCTAAAGTGGCCCGTCTTTTTAATACAGGCTAATTTTTTTTTGTGTGTGTGTTTTTTTGGGTGGGGGGGGGAGTTGTTTTGTTTTGTTTTGTTTTATTTGTTTTTTTTTTAGTTTGTTTTTTTTGTTGTTGTTGTTTTGTTTTTGTTTTTTTAGTTTTTTTAGTTTTTTTAGTATTTTTAAGGAAAAATCTAAGTGACAGTATGTATACCCATGCAAGAAGGTATTCATCTAATGGACTTAACTTAATTCCTGAATCTGGAAACAGAAATAAAATAAACCCTGGTAATGAAGTCCTTTCAAGCTAGAAGCCTGAGAGTTCAGGATTTTTATATTTTCACAACAAAAATAAAACCAAAAAGCTGAACCTTAGGAAACTGCTATACCATATAGAAAAATTTTAAAAGCATTAAAACCAAACTGCCAACCATTTTTAATGACACCACTTCAAGAAGTAGTGGTGCTGTCAGTGCTCAGTAGGCATGAGACCAAAAAGAGAATAGGGATTTTGAAAAGAGAGATGACTGAAGTAGATTAGGGATCTTGCCTACACTTAAATTGTTAGTGAAAAGAAAAAAAAATCTGTGAAAGCTGGTTTTAGGCTTGTTGGAGCTTGTTTTAGGCAGAATTGGTAGAAGACCCATACCTCTTGGGGAGTGTCTTTTTACTTGAAATGTTGAAAACAAAGGCCAGTTACATGCACTCTTAAGAACCAATATGCACTTACGAAGAATAGGGAAAGTCTTTTAACCATTCATAGCTATAGCTTAAACAAGTGGCACATTTTTGCTTAGCAAATGGCTCTGGAAATGGAGATATTACTGCTCCTTCAGGTGTCTGGTGCAGCCTTGTGTCCTGTCCCACAGTGGAAGCATCAGAGTGCAGCACATGCACATGGGTCCTGGTTGCTTCTGTACGAAATCCAAAAATGTAGCTTAAACCACCATGGTCAGCAGTGCCAAGGGTAGCCAAGGATTTTCCCAACTGCTGGGGAGGTGAGAACCTTCCGAGGAAGAAGCTAAAAAGTGGCAATATTCTGTAAATGTCTGAACTGGGTTTCTTACTCTCTAAGTTTAGTCAAAGACTAAAGCATGTCTCGCAGATTCATCAGACTCTAGTTAATCAAACATCCACTGTTTGGGATTTGGCAATTGCATGCATCTTACCAAAAGTTACGGAAACAGTAGAGATTAGGTTAGATTTTAGGTACCCCGCATGCCAGTTTGATGCCCATGTCTCTCTAGTCCATCTAGACTGTGTACAGTCTAATATGCCTTCAAATAGAGTAATACTTAAAATGAAAACTTATATTACTGTGAAAACTTAGGATTCCCTTACTTCATTTAAAGAACTTAGATTGTCTGCAAGAATTTCAGTGGTCATCCTCGGAGAGCTTCTGACTCTTAAAATGAAGTAAGTTGCTGGAACCACTTCCCATATTCACTTGCAGCAATCTATTATATTCCTTAGTCATCACACTCATCTCAGTTAGAGAAGCGCTTGGGATTGGATATCTATGGATATGCAATACCGCATTTTGAAATAGATATAGCTACCCAAAACCTTGAATTATCTTTATAAATCTACTTAAATTAAAAATTAGAAACTCTCAGTCTTATCATCAAGACCCATGTTACATAACAGGCTTGGATCAGCTGCAATGCATACAGTGACATTGTTCCTTCCCATAAGCCCTAAGGATTTAGTCACTTTTGAAGGCAATATTTAGCTTTGGAATATTTAGCTAATTTTAGAAATACTGAACATCACCCAAGGTATATTAAGTCTGAACTACTGTTCCACAGGGATTTTAAGGAAAAAAAAAATCAGGCTAAGCTGGGGATTTTTCCCAGTTTGAGCCAAACATCTGACCTATCGTAAACCCTGCATGTTGATTAGCTAAAGTATACAGACATCTGTTCCCACCTCAGTTAATGGTGCTGGAGTTAGTGAGTCTGATGTGGCCACAGCTGAAGTCACAGAATGTTTTGCCACTGGCATCAATTACAGCAGAATGGGATTGTTTGCTATTGAATCAATTAAAAGAAAAACAAATCTTATACATCAGTTTCTTTCTTGAGAGTTTTACTTCCTTTTCTAGCATCTATTTTCAAAATATACCAAATTAATACTCTTCTACTTAACTTTGAACATTTTCTTTTAATTGTACTTGTCTTTCTAATTACTAAGCCAGAGTTTAGTTCATCAGGAATAACTTCTGGAGTTTTATTCTAGATTTTTCCAACTGAAAATCACAGTTCTTGATCATTCCTGCATTGCAAATACATATGCCTGAAGTATCAGGGTATGTCATCTGAGACCACTATTAAAATTCTTCATATAGCTCAGGTCTGTGTAGGAGGAGAAGAAAATCTGTTAAGTTTTCCTTATAGGTAACACTCAATAGTATCCACTGATTCTCTCAGTTAAGTTATGAGTTTTACTGTCAGTCTCAGTAATTACTTCCTATTAATATGAAGGATGGATATTTCTTTCCCTTGGCTTTCTTTATATATGTAACTGAACTCCAAAGTCGTCAGTCTGCAAAATTAACTTCTCTGCAGAGAGCAGAGTAACCTGACCTGACTCCCAGCTGACCATGCCTTGAGCAGAAGGTAGGACTAGAACCCTCCAGGGCTCTTCCTTTCCAGCCTGAATTATTTTAGTCCTGTATATCCTGAACATCAGAACCTTCAACAGAAAGTAATGCAGCCAGTGGCTGAAAAAAAGGGTGCAGACTGCTCAGAAGCAGCAACCAACATCAAATACTTGAAGCAGCAGTAGCAAGAATACTACAGACTATTTATTTAGTAGTTACTGACTGGTTTGCCCCAAAATATGGTAAAAGAAGAACCGCAGAGGTGTTTTAGAGCCAGGATCAGGCTCTTCCCAGCCATCTCAGAATTAGAGAAAAGACTAACCATCAGGAAAGTAAAATTCTAGCCATAACCTCTGAAATCCATTTGGTCAGTGACATGGTTATGGGAAGAAATATATTTTAAAAATCGGACTAACTGTTACCACAGCTTTATTTGTTTTCTCTTTCAGCATTTATAATGTTGCATTTACAAAAGGGTGCTGATCACTGCGCTTCTGCTAAGCCTGCATTTAAAAAAAAATATGGAATAAACTGCCACCTAGAGTTAAATTCTTGATGTTAATATTGGTTATAGTTATATTCAAGATAGACAGCTTTACTATTACAATATTCAGGACCCAGGTACCAGAAGTCAGCATAGTCTTTGAACACTAGCAAAGGAAGTACACATTTGTTGTAGATTACAAATGGAATCTAATGATGTGCCTAATTTCTTGACAGATATAAACCGTTTAAAAATTAGTAAGGAGCCAGAGATCATTACCAGCATATGTTATTCTCACCCTGTTAAAGGTGATCAATAGTCTGAGCAAGTATTATTGAAAACAGGGTGCCCATTTTTCAGCTGGCAGCCACTTTCAGTCCATTGGGATTGAATATGTATTAGCAAGTCTCCACAAATCCGGTAGCTGGTTCATTTCATCCTAGACACATTTTAAAGCAAATAAATTTCTACTGCCCCCTATACCTGCTGCAAGACTTCTGAATTTTATTTTGTTACTTGTATTTAAACTAAAATATTATTAACTATGGTAAGTAAGTGTGGTGAGTTGACGTTGGCTGGCTGCCAGGTGCCCACCAAGCTGCTCTCTCAGCTCCCCTCCTCATCGAAATGGAGAGAAAAGAAGATTAAAAGCTCATGGGTCAAGAGAAAGGCACTTTAATGAAAGAAGCAAAGGCTGTAGATTAAAGTAAAACAAAAACAAACAAAAAAAAAAAGTGGAAGATTTATTCTCTACTTCTTATCAGCAGGCATTATCCAGCCACTTTCTGGGAAGCAGAGCCTCAGTACACATAGCAGTCACTTCAGAAGACAAATACCTTAAAAACAAGTGGCCCATTTCCACATTTCCCACATCTCCACCCCTTAACTTTTATTGCTGGGCATGATATCACATAGTATGGCATATCCCTGTGGGGAGTTTAGAACAGCTTTCCCAGCCTCCCAACCCCTTGCCCACCCCCAGCCTGCTGACCTTCGGCAGGGTGGGGATGAAGAGACAGCCTTGATGCTGTGCAAGCATTGCTCTGCAATAGCCAAAACACTGGTGTGTTATCAACACTGCGTGGGCTACACAGACAAAGCTCAGCACTACAGTCCTGCTATGAGGAAAGTTCGTTCCATCCCACCAAGTAACTTGAAAGTGCTAATAAATCCTCTGTTGCCCTGTAGAAAGGTAATCTCTGCATTAAGGCAGCTGTGACAGATGAGGACAGCAGTGAATACTGCAGGTGGTCATTGTCCAGTCCTTTGAAAACCTACCTTCTCCAGACGCTGATGATTTGTGTAATCTGATTTCCCAGGGCAGTATACACAGATAATATATTTTTAAAAATACCTCCCTATTAGAGATACAACAAGAATTACATAAAAGTTGCATATCATGCAGTCTATGACAGAAAGGGAGATGGAAGTTAGACCCCTTCGATACCTTCCCTTACACTAACATCTGTCAGTCCTTTAATACAGAGCAAGCTTATTACATACTCCTTTTGCACTAGTTTTCTGATACAATGTGGTTGACCAAATCATGCCATATGTTCACAAGTCTGGAAGCCTGTTTCCAGTAAGATTTTAATGCATTGCTCCCTACAAATCAAACTGGAAGTCAGATTTCAAATCCTACAAGCTGTGAAGAAATCTA
The DNA here is from genome assembly GCA_013389985.1 of Dryoscopus gambensis. NCBI lineage: Eukaryota > Metazoa > Chordata > Aves > Passeriformes > Malaconotidae > Dryoscopus > Dryoscopus gambensis. Next base: position 46,268 of record WEIT01040375.1, on the reverse strand, counting down.
TGATTGAATAGAGAGGATAAACCTAAATTTGTAGCCACCTATAAAGGAATGGCCAAAAAGATTAAGCTATTTTATCCCCCCTCCCTTCTCCTTTTGCAACCAACTGATCAGCTTGTGAGTGAGGAAGTGGTGGATCAGGTTTGGTAAGCAAAGATTGCTTGAAGAGAGAGATAAGGCAGACCTCCAAAACAAGGCATAAAGGGGAAAGAAGGAACTGACAAGGAAGAAAATATGACAGGGAGTGTAAACCTTTTCTTTTAAATCAGCAGAGCTGGGTGCCTCTTGAGTGCCCAAACTAACACTCCCAGCACAGGGAATGGACGGGGGAAGGAGAATGGTAGGATAGCGCACATGACTGGAGAGCTGTCGTGGGTTGATGTAGGCTTTCTAGGAAGGCCAGCCCCAGATGGCAATGAGAGGGAAAAGCCCTTCATGTTCGAGAACAAAAGGGATGCCCAGAGCTGTGCCCTGGCATGGACAATGACGCAGTTGAAAGCTTAAGGACTGGGATGAGAGAAGAGATCAGGATGGCCAGTGTTTTGTGGGTGTCTCCTACAGACTGTCTGATCAAGAATAGATGAGGCCTCTTCAGACAACTGAAGCGACTTCACATTTGCAACTATTCATCAGGAATTACTTAAACCACCAGTTATCTGATAAACAGACAACAGAGCAGAGCACAAGGAATCCAGGAGGTTTCTGGAGGGCATTGGTGGCCTCTTCCTAAGATGGGCAAATAAGGAATGAGCAGAGGCAGGTAGCTTTAGGGTAGCTTTGGCTGCAGTGGCTCCATATGACATTGTGGAGTTCAGGATCCTGGGAAAAGGAAACAAATTCAATAAACAGAATCACAGCCCTGAACTTCAGGTCTCTTCAGGGGGTTACTTGGAAGAATCCCATAAGATAGTCCCAGAGGAAAGAGGGGTCTAAAACATCTAGCTGCTTTTCAAGGATTCTTCCAGCTGAGAGACAAGAGGTCAAGCAAAGGCCTGAATGGATGAATAGTGAGCTCCTGGCAAAATTCAAATGTAAAACAAGTAATAAAAACAAACAAACAAAAAAGTAGGTGGTTTGTGCATATTCACTGTATTGTCACAATATACTGGAACCATGATGCCTTGCTCCTCTGTAATAACTTACAGCAAGCCTCAAATCCACCAGTAAATTTTATCTCAGACAGTAGCTGACATGATATAACCATGTTATCCCCTGCTACAGAGCTGTCGTGCAGCATTAAGTCTGTCACTAGTACTTTAGAAGCATTTGTAAAAGCCATGCTGTTACTGTTGCTATATCATCATCATGGTTTGTGAAGACTCCTCGCATCACAGATACTGAAATAGTGAAAAAGTTTGCACAAAGCCATTAAATGTTAAAAAATCTGCATCTATTCTCGCAATTGAAGTACTTAGTCCTCAAAACACAAGGAAGCCGTGCAGTTCAGTCCACGTCAAGTAGTTGCTTATCAATTTATAGTTATAAAGTAATAAATTACTGTTTCCCTACTTCGTAAGTCTGCTCTGCTTATAAGTTTTTCCTGCCTCCCTCATGCACAGCAATTCCTTTCTGTCTCATCCACCTAATTTTGTTTAAGTCCAGTGACCTTGAAACGAAGGTTTTGACATATAGTAATGGCAGATAATTCATTTCACACATTTGGAAATGTTTGTTTAGTTTCATTACCATTAAAATCCTTTAAAAATAGAAGGAAAAGAGGGAATATTATAAGGTGTATATCTTGTCTGCAGTAATAAAAGGATCTTTTTCTTTGTTTTGAGCATTCTTGAGATATTCAGAATCATAGCACCATTTAGTATTGTTTGAAACGGACATGACATGATATTTAAAAAAAATAGAAATACATACATTTTATTAAAAGTACAGTTATCTTTGTAGATAGTCAGTCTTGAAGGCCTCAGATACCTAGGACAAGCAGTGTGAATACCTGGACTACCCATAAATGCATGGCTATTTCATAGAAGCAGGACAATTTTTTTTTTAATGTCCAACTGCTTTCATCTGCAGTATTTACAGACAGGGTTCTTCAAGGACTTGTGCATCTCTGTACTTAAGTTCAATGACAGACAACTATCAAAGTAATGGAAAACATTTGAAAAAGCATATCTTTTTTAATTTAGACAACTTAATTCTTTTAAAAGACAGGTTTCTAGGGGATCACATTTTTTTTTTTAAATTAGATCTATGCAGAGGCTGGGTTCTAACTCTGCTAGTAGCTCAGGCAGCCTTTGTTCAATAAGCAGCCTGAGTACAGGCAAGATAAGAAAAAGGAGGTATACAAATAAACTGCAAAGACCCAATTCTAATGTGAACAAACACAACCTATGACCTCCACAGTCTGGAATTTAGAATCTCAGTCCCATCTGGAAGACAAGAGAAGGGGTCAAATATCCCTGTCTCTACCTGCCTAACATATTTGCTTTGCTGCAACTGAGTTGATTCACTAGTCACATGATTTGTCAACTTCATCTAGGACCACTGAAATCATGTGAGTGACACTGGAGACAGTGCTGTACTGAAGAGACATGTTGCTACACTCTCAATATGCCTCTGGCTGCAGAACCCTCTGTTTTGCAATTTGGAAGTCAAATTGCAGAGCTTAGCTAAAAGCAGCAGTTAATAACCTGCTCTGACATCTGTTGTCACTGAACAGGTTAAGAGATAAAGTTCACAATGAAGAACACAGAGAAACCAAATACATGCCAAATTTTCCTTACAGACCTTCTTCAGAAATTCTAATACTATAAATGTATACATCAAATACTGATAGAGAGGCAGGATTAGCCTGGAAAAAGTCCTTGCTTGAGAAAAGAAGATCTTAAGTCTACATTTCTCAAGCTAAGTCCTGTTTCTTCAACCACCCATCAGTAAAGTGGCTGGTGGGATTATTCAGTAAAAATCATTATCTTCTGACAGAAAGAAAGTAAAACTAATGAATAGTCTCGATAAAGGCGCCTGAGCTGGCACCGCATTGGGGTGGGAGGACTGGAGGGAGCAGGCCGAGTCACAGTCCATTTCCCACCCTGCAGCCACAGCCCGGCGCCGCTGGCCCTGCCGAGCACCACCACAGGGGGCTGGCACAGACCGCGGCACTGACGGGAGCTGCAGGAGGGCGTCTCTAAGGTCCCTTCCAGCCCAAACCGTTCTACAATTCTCCAACACTTCTTGCAAAATTACGCACGGCAAACAGATTAGCATGAGAATTCATAGCCCCACTATAAAAGTCATAACCCCAGTACAGAACCAACATCACCGGGCACACGTTGTGAAAAACCACACAAGACCTTTTAAAACATAGGGAAGCATCCAGGACCTTTGATTCTCCTAGGAAAGCATACTCTTGCTTATTTTACTCCTACTGCTTTCCCCACCACTCCTTCCTCTATTTTCTCAGATGCTACTGTGGAAACTTAGGCAATAAATTAGGTGCAGATTTTAGACAGGGAACTTGTTTTATTAACTCTACTCCTAGATGTTGAGCAAGGGGGCTTGAGAAGGAATAGGTTTGTAGTACACATGGAAAAATGAGAGTTTTGGCATATCCATTTACAATCAATGGTAAGGAACTCAAGTTTCAAATAAAGGACAAGACAGAACTTAACTGGAGGTCTTGGGCCAGGGGCAGCAGCTGTGGGTCCAGGTCCCAGGTGAGGACCCTTAAGAGCAATTGCAGCCTCTCTGTGCACTTGGGGCCCTGACATGAACTGTATCTCTTCATTCACCATGAGAATGCCTCTGGTTACAGAATTACAGTCACCCTGATGAAAAAAAAGATCTCCAAAATTTTGCTTTGAGTGGCTCAGCTGATACCATTAAACAACCAGATTGCCGCTGAAATCCTCTTAGAAAGCAAATTATCCTAAAAAGGTCACTGAACATCGGTATACCTTTAGAAACATTAATAACACCAGCTGGGATGAAGACTGGGGAAAATACTTATTTCCCATTAGTTAACGATCTGCTTTGCCTCAGAGAATGTGATTTTTAATCTTCAAGAGACTTTGTACTAAGCAATTGTTGTGATGAATAAAACACAGTAATTCTCCCAAATTTTATAAGAAATATGGTTTTTCACATGGCTGTCTGTCTGACAGATAGCAACTACATTAGACATATTTTATGACTTTTAAACAATTTTGTCAATTTATACACCTATCAGTAGCTTCGTCCTGTGATTGGAGAGGTTATTATTTTTAATTTTGAGTCAGTGCTTCAGCTAAGCATAAAGGTAGAGCCATCACTGTGGAAGATTTAATGCACTACATTAGGTCTCCTGGGGCCTATATGGGAAAAAAGAAGAAAACATGATTAAAAGGAAATTCAGACAGATTGTTATGAAGCCGGCAAAAAAAAAGAATCTTACGGTATTCCTGAACTAATGTTAGAAGCTTGGGAGAACATCAGAAACTACTACAGATTTTCATGAATAAACATAATTATAATTGGATTGACAGACAATGTAGAACGAGCTTCACAACTGAAATGCTCATCAGTGACACCCTGTACTCTCAATGCAGGGATGGCAAAACTACTGTGGAAGTGGCAGGCCTAGTCTATTATGCACTTGAGCTGTAGAGTAAAGGATCATCCCTGAATACATATATAGGGAATATGATGTGACTTCACACGAGACGTATTGATTCAGAGGCTCATTCTTCTTCAGCTGTAGTTTGTTTCTCACTTTTTAGCAGCTCAAAATCATATACTTTACCCGATATAATTTTAGGACCCAATGCGTTAGATTGAATGCAGGGGATTCAAAAAGATCATGAGCAGAATTACTTCTATATAATTGTTCATGAGTTTTATGTTAAAGCCATTAAGAAAAAAAAATGCAGAAGAGAGTCAAAGGATAATGTAACTTTTTAAAACTTGAATTTGGCTCTTTTTTTGTGCACTTCCCTCAGAAGTTATGAAATGGTTCTGCTTGTGCAAGCTCCTCTCCTGGTAACTTGGAGCCTGGTAGCATCAGTGACCACAGAAAGCACTAGGGTTTCGCAGATGTTCTCATATTCAGTGAAAAAAAAAAAACAACACCTCCAGAGAGAAAGGAGCTGTTTTAATGTCCATTAGAAAAAAGGCATATAGAATGGAAACATTTTATATCCTGTTTAACAGAAGTGCTTGGCTGGTCTACTTACTCTGGCCAGCCAGCCAGCACAGCTGCTAGTCATACCATAAAGACAGCAGGTAAAATTAAGGTAGGTTTAGGATATGCTGGGTGCTGGGATATTTGGGCTATATTTGCCAATCGTGGTGGACACTGGAGATAGTGCTAGGGATGAAGGTCTTGGAGAAGACCAGAGTTCTGCAATAGGTGTGCTATATGGACCTCTGGCAACAAGGGATTATTGCAAGAGTACATGACTATGTCATAAATCCACAGAAAACCAAACTTTATTATTAATTTCCAGTTTTTAAGACAGCTTATTCTGCTCCTTAAGATATATAATTAGCCTTTGAAAATAAATTTTTAACTTAAATTTACCGTGAATATTAAGTTTTGTAATTCTAGTTCTTGTAGGAAGACATTACAGGAGCTTCCATCATTTTATTTTGAAATCTCATACCTTAACTGAAATAATAAGAAACTGTACCTTTAATAAGATAACTTTTCTCCATTGTGTATTTTGGTCTTAATATTTAGTAAATAAATATTTATTTATAAAACAGTTTGGCTATAAATAAGTATTTATGATTGAACTATGGAATGCATCCACAGATATTTAAAGTTTTTAATTAGACTCTGTTTTTTTATATCAACAGACTTCCATGCTAGTTTCTATAGCAAAATATTTTAGAAATACCAGCATTCCCCAAAAGCTCCATAAAAGATCACAAACTCCATGAAACTTTCCAAATTCTTACTATGTATACGCACCCTTAGATGAAAAAGCTACTGATGTTTGCCTTTAAAGCAATAGTTTCATGCATGGATGATGATTACTTCCCCAAATGTCCTCCATAATTACTTTAAAAGAGGTAAATAGTTGTCCTTATATTTCTTAGCATTTTAGAACTTGGAAAATCTATTGCAAAATGAAATGCCCATCAATTCAAATAAGTATAGCAACAAATCAATCTCTTCTCCTAATTTCTATATTAAACGCAGTTGCACATAGAAGGACGCTTTAGTACTTCATCAAGCATTTTGAATATATTTTCATACAGAATAACCAGAAAAGACCAAATTACAACTTAGAACACATTTTTATAGTAGTTCTGTCCTATACCAAATGGAGATCACCTTTTCTATGCAAACAAAAAAAAAAAAATCTAAAAGTAGTATGTAACTGTAGTACTGCTGTTGCTATGGGTATGTCCTCCTTAACATCTTTGTCTGGTTAAGGCATGCTATTAATATACAAGGGCAATATAAGGACATATGAATTCATTAATCAAAATCACAAAAAATCTTAAATTATTTTTGTAAGTGTGAAGTTGTGGGCTTTTTTTTCTTTTTTTCTATGCTTTTTTGTTACTACATCATTCATTTCATCTTCCTCTTTAACCACAAAACTAAGAAACTTTTGTATGTGTGTGGAGGTTTCAAGAAAATAAAGATAATACAAGTCTCAGAAGTCTGACAAAAGTACCATAGACACATGTGAGATTAATGAGAAACTTTTATTCTGCCACATAGTATTTGGATCGGAAGTTTCAGACATATGGGGGAAAAAAACCAACAACAAAACAGTTGTAAAATATCAAAGGGGGCACACCCTGCAGAGTTTCTTGCACTTTCAATTCCTTTAAGCTATGAGATCTACTGCCCTGGAGACCTTGGAAGGTGGCAGGCAGCTCCAAGTGTCTGCTAGTCCGTGGAGACTGGCCTATGACTTCACAGGTGAAAAAGAGCTGAGAAGCATTTGCAAATCCATCTTTAAATGTTTCCGTTAATTATCTGACTGCCACCCACTACAGAGCATCCCAGAGAATGGAAGACAGGGAAGCAGTTTGGATGCATGTTCCTGAAGGACACTTCCTATTTGGTGCTGCTATCTGCAGGCAACAAACATCTACATAGGCTGGAGGGAGGCAACAGGTACCCTTTAAAACTCTTCAAGCAATTTCATGGAGCTGGATATTCCAGGGACTTAACAGCTGTAACATCAAAGGCTGCGCATGAATGGAGGACTTGGAAACACTCCCAAAGAAGACATAAAACCAGACAGCTATGCATCTTGACTATATCTTAACATGCACCATCCAGTTTAGGCTTTAGCCAAGAAGTCCCTCTTTTCCACATCTGAGATAATTAAACAGGGTCTCCTCAAGGTAGCTTCTCTATTGTCTAATAATGTATGCACTTGCACGACAACTTCTCCTTTAATCAGAACACTGGTAAGATTTCCTTATTGGCCATTTTCCAAGCCTTGCAGGAACATATCTATTTTTAGAACTATGGTCCTAAGTTAATTTGGTTGGAATTAGCCAAAGGGCTCAAAGGCATTAATGGAAAACAGAGAGATAAACATGCATGTATGCATGCATGCAACACACACACATACACATTTGAGACCACACAGGCATTTTTGTTACCTTATAAAAACCAATTTGAAAATGCAATTTAAAACACACCCTTCAGCAGTAATCTGCATGTTATACAACAGCAAATACATAAAGAATTGCTCATACTTTATTTGGTTTGGAAAATTTCACTATTGCTCATAAAAACCAAAACTGAACTATAGAATTAAGCTTATATAGGAAAAAAAGATTATTTTTATAGTCCCAGCAAGATACTGTAACTATATGTAAGTCCCAGCATAATGAAAGATTCCCTATTTATCAAGTAACAGCATGGTGGTCTGTAATGAACACTAATATAATATAGCATGTCAGAGATCAAAGCCACCGTCCTAAAAGATACAGAATAACTCATGAAATCATAATTACTGTTTTGATTTAATCCAGGCAGTTTGCTTAAAGCATTTTTTAAAGACAGGCAAGCATTTCAAAGAAAACAAGTTTTTAAAAGCAAAACAGGAAATAATCTGGTTCCCTGTCCTTCCTCTTTTTATTTTGTGGCACACCTATTTTTGATATTATATAAAAGCACATATCCAACATACTAATTCCCTCATCACTGTTTTCCTTCAGTACTGCTGTCAACTGCATCCTATTGAAGTGGAAATAGATTTCTTTAGCATAGGTCTCCTGCTTTGTGCTTAGTATCATATAAGCTATAACATGATTAAAATGTGCAGTCATTTAAGATGCAAAACTCAAACTCACAGTTTTGCAGAATCAGGTCATGATTATACAGTCTGTTTAATGTGATTAAATCCTGCTGATTACATGCAAAAATGGGTGCATGTGCTCTTTAGCTTGCCTGAGCGTGCCTGCTCAAAAGCCTCCCTGCTGTACCAGCATTACGGAAAATGATGGGAGTGAGCAACTGAGCATATGAGGCGACAGAGTCAATTTCTGTCAGGTTAACGTGAGTGTGAGCCATCACTGCAGCCTCTTATTTGCAAGTAATCAGTATAGGTGTAGTTTTGCTTATTTCTATGAAGGATCTCATACAGTAGGGGTACGTCAAAAAAGTGAATTTTCCTTGTAAATGTTGCCATTTTTAGATAAACATCTTAAAAATATTTATTATGAAGGAAGTACATTTTATTAGTTTGACCATAGAATTTTAATGTGAAAACTGTCAAATCAATGCTAATGCCTACACATCTCAAAACTGACCTTATGACAATTTGTGGTCTGCACAACAAGCTGTTTTTTTTACCTTGTTCTTCTTGAAGAGAAAGGTCTACCACCAATACTGGTGAAGTCAGTGAAGATCTAAAACCTACAGCTTCCTTAATAATCTAGAAATGTACATAATACAGAAAAACTAGAAGCAAAATTACATTTGGGGTTGTGTCACTCACAACAGTAAGTATGGTCCTACACATTAAAATGGAGACTGTCGGAAAAAGATATAAGGGACCATGTATCTGTGCCTAAACCCCTGAGAGTTACAATCAGTAATCACACTAGTAGGCATATGCACCTGAACCAACAAAATGATATCTTAAAAACAGCTCAAGTCTTAAAATTAAATGTCATTCCTAATTGGAAAACAAATCACAAAATGCCACTCAAACTATTTCATTCTGTATGTTTAAAAAGATTTTTCTGCCTCCCTTTTGCAATCTTTTAATCAGCAGCTGTGTACTTTACATACATGATGAGTGTGGTAATTCCAAAGAAAAAAAAAAGAAAATGTTCCATGGACATAAATGTAATTTTGCTTTCTCTAGCCTGAATGCAGGACTCCAATTCATTCTAGATTCATTCTAATTCATTGTAATTCATTCCAC
>WEIT01040375.1:960-18772 GCA_013389985.1 Dryoscopus gambensis | reverse complement strand
CACTGAAGGAACTATTTGTGCTTGTCTATGATTTTTATTTTTTTTCTAAAAATCGATGCAAGTGGTTGTGGTTTCATTCCCTTCCCTCCCCCCCCGCCCCCCAAGATATCTTGGTGTATTTATTACTGATAGACATCCTAATTTTTAATGAAAGCTATTGGAGATTGAGGTATCCAAGCTCTTTTAACATACTTGGAAGAAAAAGACTTTTTTTAATAGTTCGTATACTCAAATTAGTATTTCTGCTCACAATGCTAACAAATGGAAATTTCATTAACTTTGTAAAGTAAAATCATATATTATGGAAATCTTAAATCTTGTGATTTAATGCCTGAATTACAAATTTGATTTGATGGTACATATACTGAAATAGTAATTACTTTTTATGCTTTTTTATTTCTTCTATAAAATTTAAAAATTCTTGTGGAGAACAAATTTTTTATGTGAATATAATTGTTATTGTTTTGGTAAGAAGTTATTTATTTACAACATTAGGCTAGGAGAATAAGGTTTTATTTAAAATTTTTACGCTAAATAAAGTTTTTCTTTTCACAGTCAGGATTTTTTTCAAAGTTAAATAGTATGCAGTGGGTAGGTGTGTTAATAATTTGTTCTTTCTTTTTGTATCCAAGCACTTAGTACTGGTGCTTTGCTTTATGGTCTTACAACTATGTACTTCATTGCTTCTTTTGTGCTTTATGCTTGACTTGCATGTGTGCTTAAAACTTTGAAATAAGTTTTATATTTATTTCTTTATGTTGTTTTTTCAGGTCTAGACTTTAAATGGTACTGGTCTTCTGTCTTTCAGTTGGCAGTTGTCCTGCAGCTTTTTAAAAATTCTTATGAAGATTATGAATTAGCAATAGTGAGACCAACAGCAAGCAATATTTCTATGAACTTTTCTAAACTCTTCCATTACTTTATTGGATACTTTCCTTTATTGAATTCTCCAGTTAATGATGGTTGGTTGTTGCCAATTACTGTTTCTTTTAATTGGCATCTTTTTTGTTTGAAATATGTTTTCTATTTTAACAATCTCAATATAACATGATGCCTGCTGTCTTCTTAATTTTTCTCTCTAGATTCCTTGAGAATTGCCCATAACTCTTATTTCCCTTATTCTCTATTTTTTGATGCATTATGCCAAATGTTTTCTTGTTTTCCAGTCATCAAAGTAGCTGCATTGTTGCTGTGTGGAGTTGTGTACCTGGGCTGGTCTACGAATGCTCCCACCTTGCTGTCTGTGTGGTTCTTCTTTTGTTCGTTCTTTGTTTCTCTCATGTATTGCCCTCTGCTTTATTGTTTTCTTTATATATTTTTCTTTGTTTTCCTGCTGCTGTCATGGGAATGGCCATATATTTTTTTTGTTCAGATGTCCTCCATGCATAAAGGCATTTAAATGCTAGGAGTGCCATTTCATGTTTGACTTCACTGGATCTAGTCTGGCTGCTAGGTTTTCTCCCCTCCACCACACACAAGCTGGTCTGACTGCTTCTTGTTTCAGGTCTAGCAGCTAAGTAGCAACGGCATGAAGAAATCTTTTGCCTTGGTGAACCAGTCTTGTGGAGGGATATGAGGGTGGGAACACAGGATAAGTTGCCAAATCAACAGCTGCATGGTTTGCTGCTAGGGAAGTGCATAGTGCTATTCTGCATTTCCTTCTGCCTAGATCTAAAACAAGGCAATATCCAAAATAATTCCTGTACTTTGGAAAACAGGGAATGTCACTATTCCCTCTATGACTTCTGAATGCATCTCTGCCTCTAGAAAAAGTTATGAGTAAGGTTTGTTAGCTCCAGTTAGGTTTCTGGTTTTTGTTCTTGGCCATGTGGCAATGATTGAAGTTTTTAGATATCTTCTCTAAACTTGCCCTGGGAGCTGGATACTCAAATGACTCAATTAGTTTAATCTGTAATTAGTTTCAGTCTATAATCTTGAGGTGGCAAGAGTTGATGCACCATTTCTATGGTTTCCTTCCACTCCAAATTCATCGAAATTTATTGGTAGTATTCCATGCCCTGATGTGAGAGAATGAAGAGTTCCAGCAAGTTCATAGAACTGTCCCTTTATGTCAGTGTTATTTGTAGCTATTCACACTTGCTTTCCCTCTTCTGTTTCTTCATGGGAGAGGTAGTATGTGAACCTGGGAGATATCCAAGAAATAGTTGACATGCTGATTCTGGCCTCAGATTTTGTATGAGGAAGAAGATGACTACTTGAGGCTAAAAGATTCATCTAGGATACTCAGCAGGCTCTTTGCTTCCATAGAGAGGCCGGATGGACAGAGGTTATGGAGCAGAGTCTTGGAAAAAGTTGTAGGAGGCTCCACTTTACTTACACTTACCTGCTGTGCTGTCAGCAGCGTTCTGTAGCAAACCACGTGATAAAACTTGTGGAGTTTCTCCGGGTTGTGCGGGCAGCAGACAGCAGTTTTCTCAGTAGCAGTATTAAGGAAAAGGCAAAAGTGCAGACAACTGTGAAAGAGATGCACAGAGTGAGCAAGCCTTCTCGAAAGCCTTCCCCAAACATCTCTGGAAAGCAAGCAGGCAAAGCACAGAAGCAATAAGGCCTGTAGGAGGTACTGGGAAAGGGGGATATTAAATACATGAAGGGATATTTGATTTATTTCTGTTACATTCCTGTTACATTTGTCCAATTGGAAAAACAATAATATTTCAACAATTTCCCCCCTTCTTAAGTAAGGGCTTTTTTTGCTGATTCAAAGCAAAATCAGAGTCCTGATTTTTTGTTGGCACTGTCCATTCTGTGAAGTTAGGCATCAGCTGCTCATTAAAGAAGTTGCAGATTTTTTGTATATTGTGCACTATTGAAAAACTTGGTGACACTGAACGAATCTGTTTCTCTTGCTTTATTTTGCGCAACTGGAGGATATTCTGTCCAGAAAAACAGTTGCGAGGAACGGGAAGTTTTTAGGCTTACTCTAGCTTTGTAAAGGTTTGTGTCATTTTGTATAACATCTGTTTCCATGGTTATTTTGTCTTCACCCAGTAAGCATGCTTCATATGAAATTTGGCCTTGTTGGAGTTCGGATATACTCTATGAGACCACTGGGAATTTGTAGTGAAATAGTGGTTGTATCAGAGTTTCTGTATTTTGTAACTGGAGAAAACCTGTGGCACTCAAAGAACGGCATAAAATTTAAACTTTAGAAGAAAACAGTAGAGTAACATTACAATCTCCAGAGGAAGGTGCTAGTATTCTGTCAGTGGTTTTAAGTTTCTTTAGAATGTACTATATTTACGGCTTGGGATCCTACTTATTATTTGTGTACTGACAACAACTTCTTTGTGGTGCCTGCTCTGATCTTTGGAGTTCTATTTTTATATCCATTTCATTTTCCAGTTTGTTAATTCTGATGCTGATTAAAAAGCACTACATAGTTTTAAAAACTGTTGTGGAACTATCAGTACATTTTAGACAAGAAAGTAGATATAGTGAAGGGGTGATCATTGCAAGCAGGAGTCCAAACTGAAACTAGTTCATGATGCTGGCACTGGTTGAGGTCTTGGAACTAAAAGGACTAAACAAATCTCCCAAAATATTAAAATCAGTGAATACAGTGTTGGTAGCTGTTTCTTCAGAATCAAGTGTTTAGGCAGTTGATACCCTTTATTACTTTGGTGGTAGGTGTGTAGAGACTACTACTGTTGTTTATTTTTAAAGACAAGAGTGAGCACCAGGGAGAGGAGGAAGGGGGTTAACACTTTTAAAAATTGTGTTGCTTCTCAGTCACATAAAAGAGGGTCAGAATGTTAATTGGGAGCACTAACAAGCTTTCTAAATCTACCCTTCTCATGGTGGCAAGTGTAGCCAGTGGCTTTATAATATGGATATATTTTGTTTTAGCACAAAATCCTTTGTGGTGGAATTGAATAGTGTACTTTAGTTTCCAGATGGATTTGGATTTTAACGAGAAGGCCAAAAGTGGACACAGGACTGGAGGAGTGTCCAAATGGAGAGAAAGGTTCACTTTGCTGTCTCTGCTGGTGACCCTTCTGCTGATAGTGGGTAGAATACTGTTGGCCACCTTTGCTGCAAAGGCACACTGCTGACTTGCGTTCACCTTACAGCGCACCTCAGGGTCCCTTTCTGCAGAGCTGCTTCCCAGAGAGTGGGCCCCAGGCTGTATTCTGGCCTAGGGTTAATCCACCCCAGATGCAAACCTGTTGCAGTTTTTGCTTTTTTTTTGTTGAACTTTATGAGGTTCCTGTAAACCAGTTTCTCCAGCCTGTTGACACACCTCAGAACCCTCCAGTGTAACGAGCACTCACCCCACTTGAGAACTCTGTGCACGCTTTTACTGAGAGTTCATTGTGTCACATTGCCCACATTGCTAAGGCATCATCGGTCCCATATTGATCCTTGAATGTTTCCACCTAGTTACTGGATGCACACTGAACTCTGTATCACTAGTCACGTCTTTGCATCCAACATTTTTTCAATTACCTTTTAACCTACTCATCCAGCCCATACCTCACCAATTTAGTGATAAGGAAGCTGTGGGATATCGTGCTAAAGGCAAAGTGCACGTCATCTAAGGCCCCGCCCTTGTCCTCAGTATCACTCGCCTCACCGCAGAAAGCAGTTGGGTTGGTCAGACGTGATTTGCACTCGGTAAATCTCTTGGTTGCTCACAAACTTCTTAGGGACTGAGGTGATGCTGACTGGCATATATTTTTCCTTCCTCCCTGAACTGGACCTTCTTTCTTGTTGATGTTCTTCTGCTGCCAATGCAGTCCGAATAATCATTTATGTTGGCTTTCTGTTAAGCTTTGGGTTTTTTGATTCCATGATAGCAATTACAGTGCTGCGTTTAGTTAAGGTGATATTTCACATTGCAGGTGAGAAACTCAGTGTGGTTTTCTTTTATGAACACTACATTATTGCCTACAGCTTTTCTCCTCCTTTTTACTAAATTAAAAAAAAAAAAAAAAGGAAAAACTTGTTTTAGGGGTCGTAAAAAGGATAGGGATGTTTTAACCACATTATTTTATTTGCCAAAATAATAGTACAAAGATAGATGGCATGACTGACTACATTTAGAGACAACAGCCTTGATCACTAGGGGCAATGTGAAGATCAGTTTTTAGTCTTATGCAGTCTGTTAATGGAGGACTCCCTCTGGCAGTTATGATAGATAATGTGAATTAGCTTCTTCCCCTTGTATTCTTTCACATTTGTAACCTGGCTTAATAAGGCAAGTAGAGTCGATCTTTATATTTAGTACAGTCCTTGATAAAAATATTCTGAAGTTACGTTTTTAGCTTAGTATTTTTAAAGCAACTTTTTCATCTAGATGAGGAATGTTGCTTCTTTGGGATCTATTAGATTGTATGTACTATTCAAAGAATAAAAAAACCCACAGTAAACCACTGTATTGCATCCAAAGCAGTTGCATCTTACATTTAGTGGGATAATGCTGAAAATTGTGCTGTAAGTAGCAAATAGCAACATAATATTACCATCGGATTAAAGAACTAAATAAAACTCTTGGATGACTAATTTTATAGCCTGAGGAAGCCAGAGGACTAAAAGGTTGATCAGAAGCTAATGATTAAATCTTTCCACAGTAAACTTAAGTACTGGATTTTGTGTGTGTATATATAATATTTATGTATATGTGAAATATGTATAAACACATATAATTTAACTCTCAGTTAAAAAAAAATCACACATCCTGCAGATATGTATTGAGACGTATGGTTTATCAGTCTGTTTAGAAGAAATTACTGATTTTAAGGACTCTGCTTGAAAACAGTTATTTGCTTATTGCTGCTTTCAAGCAAGTCATCAAGTGGTAGAAACAAAAATCATAGTATTTTTGTCAGTATAAAATTTGAAGGTGTTGTCTGCTGTTTACATGTGATGATTTGTTTAGGAAAAAGCAAAAAAAAAGCTCAGTAACTGCTGCTGCAGTGTGTGGTTCCAAAATATTCAAAATTTTATATAATTTATCTTATTTTATATCTTCATGTGTTTGACACGTCTGAGTTTGCAAAAACTCTGCACTTTCACTTTGTTTTACTTTTTGTTGTAGTGGGGTTGTTGTTTGAAGTTAGTGAGGTTTTCCAAAGCAGATACTGTATCATTGTCCATCTTTTTTATGTTTATTCTTTTTTAAACTGATTCTATCAATTCAAGATTGCACAAACTGTTTTGCACACAACCACTGCTGTGAAATTGTGTGGGATCTCCATAGAAAAAAAAATGGATTTATTTTAAGAAAAGAAATCATTGTTCATCGGACCGCTTAATAACCCATCTCTTTCCGTATTATCCTCCCTGTAAAGATCATACACAATAATGGTTTGCCTTTGAACAGAAGACTCTGTCCAAAATAATGTTCATATAAATAATCTTTATATACGTTTTTTTAGTAATGGTATAAATTGGGCAAGTGTAATGGAGATTTAAGTTCCAGGAATAGGCTGATGCTTATCGCTTGGTAAAAGGGATGCTTAGTTGAAGTTACCACTACCACAGAAGAACAGCTTAGAACTAAAGAGATTTCTTCTCTACCTTCCAAAAACACAGCTCTCTAGGTATGAAGAAACCTTTTTAAAAACATGTCCCATGCAACTGTTTCTGTAGTATCCGTGAGCTCTGCCTGCACTTTTATTATTAGAAACATAAAGAGATGGTTCTAGACTGCTAGATCTGATTCTTGTGGAGAGAGACTCATTTAATATATACAGATGAATTTCCATACAGATAAATATTAGGTGCTAGAGTGCTAGAAATTGTTACCGAAGAAAAACTCGTGATTCTTAAAGTTCATTTGGAGGAATCAGGTTTCTTTAGCAGTGAAAAAAGAAAAAAATGGTGAAAAGAACTTTTAGATAACTCCTTGCTGCAGGAAATTAAAAAGCTTAAGGTGTTGCTTGAGCAGTAGTCACAAATGAAATACACAGTAACAGTTTCTTGACTTAGAGTATGTGACCTCATTATTTTTAGCTATGTAGAACAGACCTTTTTTTTCACCTGCTAAGGATTCTGGGGGCTTCCTCCTCTCTCCCCTTTGCCGCTATTTTGCGCCAGAAAAACTTGAAATAGATGTAATCTGTTTATCCAGGGGCTGAAGGTAGAACAGTCTAGATTATCCCATTGTCTTAAATTCAAGATAGAGTTAGAGGGATTACTTTATTCTCTCAGTTTACATCACCTTAGGCAATCCTGTGAAGCCTGGCCCTGTTTCAATCACCTAAGGTGATCCAAAATGCTTTTCTCTTTTTGTCTTGCTTTCTGTCCAAATAAATAAATTAGCTTGGATACAATTCAATATGGATTGTTACAAGGGAGGAAGATCACTTCCTTGAAATTTGTATTAAAGATGAGTTTGATTATGTTACTTTTATATTCAAGAAAGTAGCAGAAGGTGGGGCTTGCATCTCTTATTTCCCATTGCTATCCAAGATGCTCAAGTGCCTCTTTTAAATTGGACCAAAATTCCATATCCTTTAACTAGAATGTGATTCAGAGTGAGTTTTAATGCAAGCATGTTATCAGAAAGAGTGTGCATCTGTGAAGGTAGCCTCTTTTTTTTTCATAGCAAGATAAGTACTTGGGCCATTCAAGAAAAGGTTACATGAAATGAAACTTTCTGTCCCTTGCTGATAGTTCTGCTGTATAATAAAGTGGCTGTTAGCACTGCAAATAAAGCTTAGTAAAATGAAGGTTAGTTTAAAATTAAACATTTCGCTTCCTAATTTCATGTAATGATCAGCATTGATGGCAAAGCGGGTGTGAGAGAGGAATTAAAAATAATCTTGACTGCAGGCTGAATTTTACTCTGTTCACTTGAGAGGAAAGTTTGATGTTGAAAATATTTACCATTTCTTATAGAACTGTAAGTGTTAATCACAAAATTGGTCTTTTTCTTGGAAAAAACTCAGTTGTATCAAAATACAGAACTTTTTTACTTTTAGTTATATTAAAAATTTTATAGTAATGTTCTGATTATTGCAAACAGTCAAGTTTTAGTAATGGAATTTGTTGCTCTGTGGGTAAATACTAAAATTGAAGTAATGCACACAATAATTTTTAATCTTTCTAGTTACATACTAAAATGTTACATATTTTAAGAAAATGTTAGCATGTATTTTCATTTAAATGCTTGCACTTCTGAAAATGAGTTTCAGGAATAGTCAAAACCGCAGTAATAGTGAATACAGATGAAAAATTATTACCTATCCATTAGAGCCTAACCCGTTACTCCGCCTTCTGTAGCTGAAGGGGAGAGTAGGGGAAAATGATCCCAAAAGCTTTACTGTTTCAAGCAGTGTGAGGAACAGCAGGAAAAACCAAACTCAGTACAGCTAGACATGGTTGTGTTTGAATTAATCCAACTGTTAAGAAATTAAGCCATTTGACATACAAAGTGTGCACTGAGTGGAAGAAGAGGAGGTGAGGTAGAGAGGAGACAGATGGACTCTTGCTTGCAACAGAGAATTTCCAGCCTCTGTAATGAGGAGGGATCAGCAGGAACACTACACTTACCTAGAAGAAACTTCATTGGCCAAACTTCTTAACTCTTAACATTAATTAACATTGCCTTTTTTTATTTATTTAAGAGATTATTAGTGTATATTTATGTGCTTTAGTATTTCAAGCTTTCTTTCGGAAAAACCCCCCCAACCTACATATAGAACAATAAAAGCAAAATAGACTATGTAAATTCCTTTAAAAAAATTTTAAAATCCCAAGAGTTTCCTTGGGAGTACTGCAGTAAATTATTGTGTAAATTCACAACAATTATTTTTCCATAGTGTGAAGTAGGAGTGGAGCTTACGGTGTTGTTTTCCTTTGCCTTTTTGGGCTAAGGAAGGAGAAGGACAATAGAATAAGAAGAAAGAGGTTAAAAAGAGACTTTTAGTGTTGTTAGGAAATGATGATATGCAGAACTCAAAACTCTGTTGACATGTCTTTCAGATGATTGCTTTAACTTTGGCAGATAGGAGAATGTAACTAGAAAGCTGTTAATGGTTTATTTCTCAATTGTTAAATATTTCTCTGAGTAGTGTAACAGAACAATTTCACTGCGCTGAAATTGGTACTCCAGTTGGTGGAGCTTTCCAATTTTACTTGTCATGCTAGTGAAGAGACAGTAATTTGAAACCTAAAATAATGTTTTTAATCACTTGACAAAAGTGACACTCACCTTAATTATAGAAAGGTTTATACGTGAACATGTTCCATTTGCACTCAAAATGGAAGTCAAATTAAAAGGCAGTTGTGTGGAATTAACAAAATTAAACTTGACATTTACTGTAAATGCAATCCCTGACAGTTTTTTTAATGTGAGCCCAGAGGAGGCATTTAAAAAACCCCCCTAGTAATTTAAACTAACCAAATGGCAAAAAGTAGTTTAACCAAATGGCAAAAAGTAGTTTGATTATCAGTGTCTGTTTGGAACAGATCAGCTACTGTAACTTTTTAATGGACAAGTCTAATTTGATAAACAAAGTAAAAGAATTGTGAGCAAAGAAACGTGGTTTTGTTTTCAAATGTTGCTGTTCTTTCAGAGTTCAGATTATTCTGTTGCAACCATTAAATCTGAAAATAATCACAAATTATAATCTTCCAAAGTGTTATCAATCTTTTGGATGCTTACTGTAAGACTTAAATAATATTCTGCTGTAGCTTTAAGATTGACAAGCAGATGATTCCAGAGACCGGCCTTCCTATATGGGTGTTCTTGATTTCCTCTCGAACTGTGTCTCCAAACTTGAAACCACAATTACTGTGAATGTGTGTGGGAATTGTGAAGAGAGACAAGTGCCTGGAACAGGAGCTTCTCGCTGGAGTAGGAGGATGGTAGCACCCAGAGCCTCATGAATGGAAATACTTGTGTCCGCCGTTCAGTGGCAGAAGGGGACTAGGAAGAACCTGTCACCTGTACTTGCGGAGTAACACTTGTTTTGCCCTGAACCAGACACACGTGTTACCTTACTGCCAGTTGGAAGCTAAAATTGACAGCACTAGTTTAAATCCAAACAATAAACCTGCATTACTTTGGTGAATCATTTTTAGAGAAGGATGTGTCAAGACTGAAGATCTTGCTTAAAAATGGGTGTGGGGCAAAGGTCTGAAAGATTGTCAGATGGATTAGGCAAATAAGAAACCTACTGAAGTTACTTTTTAGTAAGACATAATTGTGTTTGTTTCTGGAATAAATAATTGTGGATTGTGGATTTCTAAAAACTTCTATGTGAATGGTCATGTTAAGTCACATGGTCAGTCTTAGCTCAGCACTATTAGCCATAATGGTGTGTGGCTTAGACCATCAAAATGCTCCTTGATTAGGAAGCAGAAACCAAAGAAAGAAAAAGCAAATATGCATAGGAAAGCAAACTCTTTATGTACTACTTTTAGTACTTGGCTTTATACTGTGGAAAAACCATTCTGTGTGAAAAATGGACAAAACCTAGTCAAAAAACCGAATTAACAGGTGTCATTGAGGGATAGTTTTGTTACCTGTTGTACTAGTTGAAAGCAAACTAGTGAGAGACTTCAAGTCAGAAATACAATTTAATAGGAAAAATAAAATAAATGCAATAGTACAAAAAACCAACCCACTGACAGAGTCAGAGTACAACCAGACCCCCTGATGGTCAGGGGGTTGGTAGCAGTCTAGTTAAATGGTGGCTGCAGTCCTGGAGTGATGGTTCTGTTGAAACAGTGATTCTGTAGAAGGGTCTGGTCTTCCTCTGAAGGTCCAGTGGTGGTGTAGAAGGGTCTGGTCTTCCTCTGGGAATCCAGTAGAAAAGGCTGCTTGTGGTCTTCGAAATTGCAGATTATATTCAGGTAGGAATGCTTGGTTCCTCCCTCTGGGCAGAGCATCTCACAATGGGATGATGTAGGGGAGACTAAATGGCCCATTAACAGAAAATATCCCCCTGGAGGGAGGATGGGTCATAGGAGAGATAAAAACCTCTGCCCCACCTGCTTTCAACAGCTGGCCCATTAGCAGAGGATATCCCCATGAGTTTACCAGGGATGCATCATGAAGGAGATGGGTGAACACTGTCCCACCGGTTTTAACAGCTTATGAAGATGGTGATAGAATATATACTTTTGGGCACATCTTCCATTGTAACCTAGGACACCTGTAAAAGCTGAATCAAGCACATATGAATATTCACCTTTGTGTGTCTTCTGTCACTTGATGAGCCTCTGCAGTGTACTGTTGGAGCTTACAGACACCCCTGTACTTAAGCTGCAGTTTATTTTGCTGAAGAAACTCCCAGCTGTGGAAAGAAAAAATACCATGTGTGACCACAATGCTACATTAACCCATTTTATATATATATGACCTTAGTAATACTTAGTAATACTGCAGAATAGTAATACTTAGTAATACTTAGTAACGCTGCAGAAGTCCTTGTAAAATCTTAGACTTGAAAGCTAAGTGACTATGGTGAAACAAATATAGACTATCTATAGTGGCGATAAGTGAAAGCGGTTAAAACCGATGAAGTGGAACAGCTGCTGACGTGGAATAAACATCCTTTATCCATGTGTATGCACACAGTATATACCCAACCATGCCTACCGGAGGACTGAGGCCCGTGTTCCTCTTTAGCCTTTAGGTAACTATCCCTAATTCCTTGAAAGTCAGTGAACAGCACTATGTCAGTTCAGCTTGGAAGTTTGCCCTGCCAATGTAGGACGTGTCAGCTTCTTTTAAAGGGTCTGGATAGCTGTGACTTAAACACCAGCAATTACACCATTTCTTTAGAAGACTGGTTTGTTCTTTCTCTTAAGATTGATAAGCATTCACCCTACAGCTAACTTTAGTGAGACTAGGCAAAGCTTCAGTAAATCTGTGAATCTTCTAAAAAATCAACATTATGAATCAAATTAGGAAATTAGCTGTAAGTGGAGTTTAAATGTAAGTACCTGAACTATTTTCTTACTGACCTGCTGTATCGTATTTGTGTATGTTTGGACATTCTATTCAAAAATAGTTGGTTTTGATGTATAAAGAACTTTAAAGTAAAGTTTTCGATTTTTTTCCTAGGAGTTATATTGCTGAAGTCCACTCAAGAAGTATGGAGTTAGGGGAAGTTTTGTTTACAGTCGACAGAAAGGGTACCATCCTGATGATTTAATCCCTTTGAATGTCTCAAAATCCATAAGACTATAAACCACTCATTTAGGATACACAAGAATTGGGCCAGTATCTGTTGTAGTTCCTGCAGTGTACCAAGTTGTACGAATTTTAGGAAATCCTATTAAAATACCAAATGAGATTTGAATCTCTGTACTCATATGCTAAATTGCAAAACTAGAGCATAGGACAAAAGGTCACTGTTTTATTTATTAGAGTCATAGAGCTTTCTTTGTTAATTATGCATTCATCCAGCTCTGAATATACATCCATCTAGTTTAATTAAGTCATTTAGAGTGCTTATCCCATATTTAGTACTTAAACTTTTTTGAATGATGTGATTAAACATAATGGGTTTTTGACATAAAAAGACCATCATTAAATGCTATCTTCTGTGTGCGTATCTTCCTTATCATGCTTGTAGTGCTCTGCAAAAATTTTAAAATGTATTTCTGAGGGTATGAATATGCAGAATCCCCTTTTTGTATTGAAATGTAGATGTCCAGTGGGATCTCATGTTTTAGTCAATTGTTGCGTTTGCCAGGTTTTTTTATTTCTTTTTTTGATGGGTGTGTCTCTCCTTTCTATCTTCCAAAGAGTTTATCATAGAATCCTAGAATGGTTTGGGTTGGATGGGACCTTAAAGACCATCTAGTTCCAACCCCCCTGCCATGGGCAGGGACGCTTTCTGCTAGACCAGATTGCTCAAAGCCCCAGCCAACCTGGCCTTGGACGCTGCCAGGTTTGGGGCATCCACAAATTTTCTGGATGACCTGTTCCAGTGCCTCACCACCCTCTCACCTAATACCTAATCTAAATTTAGTCTCAGTTTGAAGCCGTTCCCCCTTGTTCTGTCACCACATGCCCTTGTAAATAGTTTCTCTCTGTCTTTCTTGTAGGCTTTCTTTCTGGAAGGCCACAATTATCTACTGCATTTACTTACTATGAGTTAACAAAACAACAAAATCTTCTACTCAATTGTGATTGAGATTTTTTTTTTATTATAGTGCAAATTCAGCGTTTTAGTTTTGTGGATTTTGTGGTTTATATTATCTGTTAAAGCATTTCCGCAGCTTAAAGAGAATTGAATAACTTGCAATGCATTTTTTTAAATTGCCGCAATTTAATTACACCCATCTACATGCTAGTATGTTTTAATTTTTCCCAGACTCAAACATTGAGAATAAAGCCAGAGCAGCTTGTATGTCTTGCTAAGAAAGTTCACCTGGGAAGGAAATAGAATTTCATCTCAATGTTCCATTAAACTGTTAACTAGGACGAATAAAGTAATTCTGATTACTACAGTTTAGATTGGTGAAACAGTCTGTCGTCAGAGCTGTGTTTTTGTTTTTTGGTCTTGCTCTCAGAAAATAATCAAAGGTGCTTTATATAGGAGTCTTAATTTATATAATTTTTCATTGTCTGTAGGAGTTTAAAAACTTTTTTTTAAAGTTGATTTTTTTTGAATCCTATACCTAAAATGAAAAGATGAAATCTAAATAGTTCCTTGAGAGAAATGCTCAGTCGCTCATTTGTATTAAAAGCTAAAAAAGGGCTCTCTGCAAATCTGGTGTTCAATCTCTGTTTTCTAAATGTCAAACTGCAAGACGAGTTTATTTAAATAATTTCTTAGTGTTACTTGTTGACACAGCTGTCTGAGTTCCCGTCAGGGTGTCATTTGATCACTGTTAGGAAAGGTGTAAATTAGACAACAACAACAACCAAAAAAAAACCTAAAAAAATTTGAGAACCGTAGTGTTGGAACAGTTTTAGTGGCCTGTTGTCATTGTTGTGTTTCACACTCTTGGGACTTGGCTGAAACATGTTTTCCATACTGAACTAAAGACTAGACTGAAATAAATTTATATAAGATTTGTTGACTGCATTGCAGCATTGTTATCGTCTAAACGCTATTGTAGCTCGGATCAGTCAGGTTTTCCGTGCCTCGCTTTTTTAGATTACCATACATGTACGTATAGGTGTGTACAGACACACTCATATCTATATATATAGATCAAGTGTGTATATAAATGCACTTACACTATAACCTATTTTGGCACAATAACTGGAATCTTGCTGCTTTTTTCGTACTCCTGGTGGCTGCCAGTGCAGGTGGAGTTTTGCCTGCTGCATTTACGCCAGACATCAACTCCAAAATCCCTCCAGCCCCACATGTGCTCTTGTGGCTGACTTTAATTTCATCATGGGCTTTTCAAAAACCCTCACCTCCCTTCCACTGCCCAAGTATCAGTTTCTGAAGTTTCCCTCCCTTTTATTTATGGGGAAGAGTAAAAGTATGCTTGTGCCAATTATTTGGTGCACCTGTTGACCCGCGTGTGACTTGACTGGAGGAAGGGACACCTTTTTAGTCTTGCACCTGCTTTGATCTAGGGAAGAAACAGCATTGCTTGGTTGTAGAAAATAACATGCTTAGATGTGTAAAACAAGTCTGTATTCTGTCTCTTCCTGTTCTATCACAAAGCCTGCTTTTTCTGAGGAGGTGGTGGAGAACTTTTCATGGGACAGGGATGGGGGAGTGGTGGGGAGGAAGGGATCTCAAGAAACAAAAGTGCACAAAAAGAGAGTAGAAAAGAAAAAGGTGGCACTTTAAAGGATGATAGTTGCATCTGAAGTGAGAGATGAGGAACAGATTTGAAAGAAAAATGCTCTAATGTTGGCTAAACTGGATTACTGGCCCACAATATAATGGGGCACATAACTGATAGCAATATACTCTTAAAAACAAAGGTAATTTTTATTTCATCAGTCAGAACTTTTATCTGGTTAAAATGTATCAAACATTATAGAAACTACAAGTATTGCTCTGGAGACTTAAAGTTGTATGAATATAATATTAATTATTCCTTTTCTGTATGTTCTTATTTACAGACCAGTCTTTCCATATGGGGATGGGGAAGTCTTGGCCTTGTGCTTTTTCTAGTAACTTTTGGACCCTTTGCTATATTTTACTTTGCATTTTATATCCTCTGCTTTGTGGGTGGGTAAGTATACTGCTTCGTGTTTTGTTTCATTTGCTGTGAAAATAAAATTTTAATGTGTGTATTAGCAAAGAGCTTGCTCTGAAAATCTGAAGGGGCTTTATATAATTAATATTTCCCCATTTGAGCACCTCTTTATGAGCAAAATGTTTTTAATTGAAATCTCAATTAAGCTGTTTTTAGTGGAAGTTAGAGCACAAATACTCACATAAAAACAGTGGTAATTTCAGTTCATACTTTTTATTACCGTGTCATTTCTTTTTCCAGATACTTCTCAGTACTTATGTTTCCTTTTCTATCACAATCTCATTTTCCTACCTAAGGCACTTGATCCATGTGAGTGGATGTTGTCCTGAGTGTGTGGAAATAATGCTACACTTTGAACAAGTAGATCAGTTCAGCAGCTGTAGACTTTTCATGTGTTACCTGTATAGGCAGGAAGGAAGCAAACAGGTGAAGTTTAGCGCCATTATTACATTGCATATTATGATGTTTGCCTTGTAACAATTAAAACATTTTTAATGGTAAGTTAAAATGTCGTAGTGGGATATTCTTTTTACCTTCTTACTTGATACAGTAGAGAATGTATATATATTCCTTTATATCTCATCAAAAATATAATAGAGTTTAGTAGCCAGAATTAGAGCTGCTACATTTGAGTTTCAACTGTATTAGGGTTGGTATTTCATGTCTGAGAAATCAGAGTAGTCAGTCTGCTAGAAAAGGGATTTAGTTAAAGTAAAACTAACTTGAAATAAATGATTTTGTCTTGTTAAATCTTGATACAGGTATTGTTGGCATATTTTGCTGTCTGTTTGTCCAGGGCAAAAGTCAGAGTTCATCCAGAGGTCAAGAGTGCATCTGCTTGCTGTTTTGTCTTACCACTTCCTTAGTACTTGCAGTATGGAAAATAACATGGAATAGAATAATTTCTTAAGAGGTTATCCTTCATTCTTGCAGAGTTTCAGTTGTTTAGATTTTCAAAGCTAACAGTCAAAGCAGTCTCTCAATAGAGCATGTCTGAAGTCAGCTACAATTTGGCACCATTAAACTGCTTGTCGTGCCTGAGCTCATTCATTCTCAAGTCTCTTGATCAGGTTATTCTGCTGCTTTGGTTCATTTTGTAGCTAGTCGGTAAACATTGATCTTAGTAAGGACAAATTCATCTAGTGGTAGTGTATCTGTTAAAGCAGAGTGTTTACTTACATATATAGATGTGAGGTCTCAGCCCTTGCAGTAGAATGTCATCACTTCATTACTTTAACATATACATCTTGGCTAAGGCTGTGATCTGGCCCTTTTTTACATTGTTAATCTTTTTTAGAGTGACACACTTACTTTAACATCCAGCACACAGAACCATGAGTGCTAACTAGGCCAAATGGGTTTATATCTAAATTATTCTTGCCTGTTTGTTTTTTTTTTATTAATTCCCCTTAAGTTTCACAAAATGCTTGATCATGCTTCTGTTAGAAACAAACAGAAATTGTTATGAAGTAACTTTTGCACTTATGATTAGCAATTATATGTCATAACATCATATATATAAATTTAGAAAACAAAAATTTAGTTTTGGTTCATGATTATAGTAGAAATTTAGGTTTAGTTCATGATTACAGTAGTGTCTGTCATATTTACTGTACCCTTGTCTAGAGCAAAATAGCAATTTTGGACATGGATTTTTATGGTTGGATTTTTTTGTTGAAACTTGGAGTTCTTGTCCAATTTGTCACACAGTTTTCAAGGTTTTTATATTTTGTTCGAAGAAGAAGTGGCCTGTATGAAAGGTTTCTGACTTCCACTAGCTGGAAGTCCAGCTTCTGTCCCATTTTGCAGTTTTAGTAAAAGAAAATGATGAATCACAGCTGGTTGCATTCTTAGTATTGACCTAAGCATTTACATTATACGCCAGTGAGCTGTGAAGGAAGACAATGGTGATGCCATATCTGTGTCAATGTAATCAATCTGTTCATACTGTTTAACTCCTATTATGTGTAATCATTTTTTTTAATTTAACTCTGTGCTTGCACAGATGTCTTGTAGTAAATGTACTATTGTTTTTGGTGGACATGGAAGAATACTGAAACCATTTGTATATATGAATAAAAGTTAAAAATCACGATTTCTCTTTATTTCATTCTATTTTGTGTCAAGACTGATTTCTAAAATGTTAGCCTTTTCCCTTTCAGGATCTGGTAACTCATTCACTTAGGGAACTGAGCTCAAAAGCAGGAGGCTAAAGAAACATATTTTTTACTTAACTTGTGTAGAATATTACAGGGTGTTATTCTTCTTTTTCCCTCTTCTTCAGGTACTAGTGTGAACCCCTTTACCTGAGTGCTGAAACTGTCTCTTACCATCTGCCTTTTCTCCAGTGACTGTTTCTTACCTTACTGTCTTTCCTTCCCTCTTTCAGTCCTAAGGAAGTAAAATAAAAATGATTTGAATTGTGGTTTTGCCAAATACAAAAAATTGAAATTTCTTGGACCATCAATTGCTTTGCCATTTAAAAGAATTTGCTGTGTCATCAAACCCCATAATTATTGATACTCAGTCACATCCATATGTATGTGACTGTCTGGCTCCATTAATGATTGTAACTGCTGACCAAATCAGGAATGGTTCTGTAGCTGCTTTTTGACTTTCACAAAGCATTCAGCTGAGACTGTTACTTTCCAGACTT
>WEIT01040373.1:69623-80157 GCA_013389985.1 Dryoscopus gambensis | reverse complement strand
ATGAAGAAACAGGTAATTATCAGAAGGGTATCCACCTGGAGCTCTTACTATCTAGTGGAGGTGTAGTACTCTAAGGGTTAATGTTTTCTAAGCTTCTTTTAATTGTTGAGTAAAGATGGTGTAAAAGTTTTCTTTTTATAGCATTAATCTGTAGATTAATGTTTCCTGTGTTTTAATGACATGTTCCCCAGCCGCAGATGAGTGGTATAAAAAATGTTTAATTAGAGTCAGTCATAGCCTGCTGGCAAGCAATGACCTTACCTTCAACCCAACACACTGGATAAAGAACTTGCAGTCTTTTTTGTTCTCCAGAGTAAGTTTTAAGCCTAAAAGGCATAAAGTGTATTTTTTTTTTTTGCATATTCTGCTGAANAGTTCAGCAGATTTTTCTGAGTTTTTGGACTGCAGCTTCTGTTTTGTTGCCTGTACCTAAAAGCAAAACATTAGCTAGTCTAGCCTGATTTTAATGTAACCACTGCACTTAAGGCTTCCTCTCACTGCTAACTATTCCCTGAGGCGTTTATTAGTTCAGGCATGTATTCCATAAATTACACAGAGGGCACGATGCTCTGTTTCAGTTTATCATCTAGATGTGCCTGTGTTTTTAATCTCTGTCGTACGATGGAAGCAAGGGGTTTACTTCCCTTACCATCCACTCTCCTGTTTCCTAGGAAAGCTTCTCGTGCTGCAGCACAGAAAGGAAGAAAATCTGTCTGCCATTATATGCTGATACAATTAAATACATGAGCTGGCTTGCATTGACATGGCTTGGCTGCAAGTCAAGGAGGTACCCATAAAAAACCCTAAAATCTGTGTGCGCATGCATTCATGTGTGCCTGTGTATAAAAAATAACTGGGACATGCCAATTATTTTTCTCCTGGTTTCAAAATGGATTCCACACTCTTATCACTGCCAAAGTAAAAGAAAATAAACCGAGTGTTTCTTTCGATCCGTCTTGCAGTCTTTATCGGCTTGGTAAACATACAGTGGGAAACCAAAGAGAAACTATTGGTGTTCTTTAGCAGAAAGAGGGAAACAAAACCAGACTTTCTGAGAGTTTATGAGAGCATGTAAAAAGAACATTTCCTGCCAAAGTCCCTAGCTCTAACTGGAAGATCAAAATGTCCTGATTGGGAGATTGTGTTAGTCACAAAATATGATATACATGTTGCATTTTCGAGCTATCATCTACTTAACACTTACTGTTGCTGGACTGGGAAAAAACAGCACATATGTTGCTACCTTATTGAGTGCAGCAGTAATAATGAAAAGGGCAGAGGAGGTGGAGGGGAGAAGAAAGTAACTGCTGGAAGTAGCCAGCATTGTGCTGAGAGGACAATGCTGGAGTGTGAGTGAAATTCCCTCCAGTTACCTCTGGATCGCCTCAGCCCCACTGCCTATGAACTTCTGGCTCACTGACAGAAAAATAAGCCATGCACCGTTCTACTTATGCAGAGAATAAAACCAGCTCAGCCCGCCAGTACACACTGTTTTGCTCTACTGCCCTGGTGCCTCAGATGCTTTTATTTTCCAGTTGCTAAACTTGGGAACAGGGTCTGGTGCAGCTCCTAGGTTATTTGCCAGCCCGTCAGAACTCTCTTGCAGATGCTGAAGGCGCAGTTATGTATTTCAGTGCATGTATGATTAACCCAGGTATAATATCATCTCCTCAGCACACATGGAAATACTGAGTGTATAATAATGAGTAGGACAGGTTGAAAATTATATATCAAAGCTGTTTCTTAATGTAGAACTGTTCATTTTGTGTTTTACTTGGAAATTCAATTATCTGTGGAAAGAAACCCAAAAGGTGCCCCAATGAAAAATCTGTCTGGAAGTGTGGATATGATGACTAGTGAAAAGTACACTGGATTTTTTATGCATCCCTGTTCCACTGTGGGCTAGGGCTCAGCCACCTCTCATGAAGCACCAGGTTCAACAAAAGAAGGGATTGTAATGCATCAAAAAAGAAGTTGCTTGATCGAGGACCCTAATCAAGAGAGGATAATACGGTGACAAAAGGCATTTGTACCATGACTGCGGTAATATTTTCTCAATCCACTTTTTTTTAAACAAATATCATATTTCTAATTTTCAATGCAGTCAGTTTTTAATAAAATCAAGAGTTTGGCTAAGAAACATGGAGGAAAACATCTTACTTTTATAAAAAATTCTCAGGAAAAGAATGTATTTCCTGACTTAATAGTAACCAACAAAGCAGAGCTTAATTGTGTTAGAGTTTTAGCTGGAAATACTGTTATTTCTGCTCTGATGCATATAAATGTGATGGATTCCTACTGTGAGGAAGAGAGAAACTAGAGGGAGTAAGGGAGCTGCTACATTAAATCAGCCCCATCTCTGTCATTACAGCTGCTCTTGTTTGGTGGTAGTCCACAAAAGAGTGTGTAATACTAAGGAAGCGAAAGAATCATGAGCTACATTGAGTGCGATGCTGATCAAAGCCAAACATTTTTAACATTACTTTCAAATCTATGTTTATTCATGTTCGTGTACCCCGCAATAATTTTTTATTCTCAGGTTTTGTCTCCACATCTTCCCGTGGCACAAATATCTACAGTTGCATCTTGATGGTAGAAATAGATTTTTGTTTGTTTTCACTTTTTTCTTAATTTCAGTTCCTGTCTCGAATTTATCATGCTTGTATTGTTACTGATCTCATCCATCAGTGATTTGTGTGACAGTTTCTCTGGGTCCACCTTGGATGTAATTTCCTATATCTTTCTCTGCATGTATTTGCAAGTAGGGTAGTAAAATCCTCCCTTCTTTATGAAGAAAAGAGAGAAAGTAGAGGCTGATTGGAGAGGGCAACTCTGTCTCTATCTGCTTGGCATGTAAAGGGCAGCTTAAAAAATTGCCAGCCCTACAACAAGATGTGGCTGGCTGGTAAAGGCTGTGGAAGCTTTCCTCAGCCAACCTACTTTATTCTGCTTTCAGGCTGGGTTCAGCTTCCCATTTTACTTGGAAGATGGAAATTTTCTAAACTACAGGAGCCTTGAAAATCATTTTGTCAGAGATTCAGGCAGGCAGACTGCTCTTTTTGCTTGTAATATAGAGAGGACAATAGAAACGCTGACACTGTAGAATCAGAGAATCATTTAGGTTGGAAGAGACCTTTAAGACCATCAAGTCCAACTGTTGTATCTGTTTTACCGTTTTAACTGTTTAACCGTTTTATCCTTGTGTAATCTCAGTCTTATATTTAAGGAGGACCCCAGCATTAAGGAGCAGAACACAGGTCACAAAATATTTGTTTCAATGTAAAAAAACATCTTGAGAAATGTTCTTTGTGACCTGTTGGTCACTCACAGTTACTCATAGCGCAATTCTAAACAGCAGAGTATATCTCCTTTGTTTGTACTCAGTACTGTACATTTTCACTTTCATGCCTTGTTTCCATTAATCCAACTGAGATGCCCATTAATCTGGTGTTCCTACTATCACTATGCTTTGAAACAGACCAGATTTCCACCAGAAATCATGACATATATGTAAGTCTTCATCCAGTTAGGAAATGAAAAAACCCAAAAACGCTTTGGTATCTGTCGGTCAACCATGTGTTTTATAAAAAAAGATTTTGTGTAGTTGAGACAAGTGAAAAACATTTTCATAAATCCATTTAAAAGATAGTGGCTTTTTTATTCAACATGCTTTTGATTCAAACCTATGACTTAATGCCTTTCTTGACATTTTAGCACTAAGGAAGACAGAATATCTCTGTGTGAACTAAGCAGTGGCTGCAGACTGTTTCAGATCATTTGGCTTCATTGCTGAAAAGTCCACTTCTGCTTTCAGCAGAGGAGGAGGAGGGTAGAAAAAGCTACCTAATACTGGATTTTTCTGCTCCTATAGCATTTCTTCATCACAGAAGGCACAGATTTAAGAGTTTTGTTTGTAAGGCTCTGCAAAGACACTACAGATATGCGCTGTGCTTCCCAGTTATCCTCCAGAGCCCGTACTGCTCCCTCTCTGCCACCCCCTGTGGTTCCCTGGGGACCCTGGGGTCAAGGTGGCTGTGGTGATGGCAGTGCCACAGAGTACCTGTGTATTTCTTCCTGAGAGTAAGCTGCTCCCCAGGTTCTGGTGATAGAGTCTTGGGTGCTGGATTTGCTTGAATAGACTGCCAAAGGTGCAGGCCATAGAATAGTTTGGCTTGGAAGGGGCCTCAAAGATCATCTTGTTCCAACCTCCCTGCCATGGCCTGGGATACTTTTCACTAGACCAGGTTGTTTAGATCCCCATCCAGTCTGGTCTGGAGTGCTTCCAGGGATGGTACATCCACAACTTCTTTGGGCAACCTGTTTCTCTCTTACCACCCTCATAGTAAAGAATTTCTTCCTAATATCTAAACTAAGTCTACCCTATCACAGCTTGAAGCCATTCCCTCTTGTCCTGTCACTCCAGGCCCTTGTAAATAGTGTCTCTCCATCTTTCTTGTAGGCTCCCTGGTACTGGAAGGCTGCAATTAGCTCATCCCAAAGCTCTCTCTTTTCCAGACCAAACAACCCCAATTCTCCCAGCCTTTCCTCACAGGAGAGGTGCTCCATCCCTCTAATTATCTTGGTTGCCTCCTTGGACTTTCTCCAACATGTCAGCAAAGATGGGGTTTGATATGCTTTGCTGTGAATAATTTTGTAAAACCTTTGTAATGATTTAACTATAGCAGGAAATTTTTTAAGCAGCAAAACACGGGACTAAATTCAGCGCAGGGTCTTCACGTCTCTGTGTGGGAAATGGTTTTCCATGTCACAAAGAAATGCTGCTGGCTGACAAAAGAAGAGTAAATCTCAATACAACCTGACACATAAATTTGCAAGATGGCTTTCTGGTAGAGGAAGGGTGGCCTCGTCTCAGCAGGATGTTGCTGAGATATTGCAATAATGTTGGTGTCTGACAGTTGTGGTATTTTTGGTAGATTCTGTATTTAGAATTTAGGGCCTGCAGTACTGAGGTATTGCAGAAAGAATAATGTTATGATTCTTTGAAAAATAGCCAGTATTTTCAGCAAATACTGAATTCCTTTATATTTTCAAATGCCAAAAGTAATTTTTAAAAGACATTGTGGTAGTCAATATTTTGGTGAGGCTTTTCCAAATAACTGTGCATTTCATTATTTTAAAATTGAGGGGATTTGCAAAACAGTTCCTAAATTAATTGAATTTTTTTTTAATTGCTTACTTCTGTCTTTGTTCAGTATGTAGCACACTGACAATTAACATCTGTTATTGCAGGTGCATCCATCCCTGTGATCATAGCTTTGGTATACTTGTCATGTAAATAGATTTATAAAGACACATTCAGGGTGTTCCTTTTCAAAATGTCTTCCAGGCAGTGTGTGTTTCAGGTAGGTAATTCCAAAAGAATATTATACCATTATACTAGAAGAGCATTAAAATATTGTTATTCACTATCAACAAAGAATGTGTTCAATCCAGATGCTTTAAGTAGAGGAAGGTCTTTTGAAAATGAAAATGTTTGAGATGGCAATGTTTCTTTTTGAGGGAAACTTCTCATTTTCCATTAGGTGATTGGAAACTAAGGGCTATTTTCGTTGTTGTTTTTATTTTATTCCCCAGTGATGACTGGGAGTCAGGAACCACACCTGCAGCAACGTGAGTGCTGAAATGGCAAGTGATGTTTACGGCCAAAGCTTCCTTCATTAGAGCTCTTCAGCCCAAGGAGCAGCCAGTCTGGTTGGCTGACAGAATGAACAGCATCAAAGCTATTAAAATTCCTCTTCAGCCAGCCAAGTGGATGTGTATTCCCACTTCATCCACACCCCAAATTTCCCTGTCTTTTTCCGGGACATCAGAAACTGGTCTGTCAGCAGCACGGCCCAGCCACATCTGCACATAACAAGGATTCAAATTAATAATAAAACACACCTCAGTTGAGATTTTCTTCCCCAGAACTGGATTTTCCAGCACAGTGTTTCTCTTTAGCAGCTCATTTGACACTGGACGCCTGACCTCTGCTACCATAATAGCTGTTAATGGAAACTTCACCTCATGCAACGATAAGATGGATTTTTGGCAGCTGTGAGAGATTATGAAGAGTAAGAACAATCTTAGCTGGAATCAGAAGAAAAGAAAGCATCTGTACCTTGAGAAACACTCAGCTGGTTTTCATTACACACCAAGCCTATATTTATTACAAAGACTAGCCAAGAGACAGAAAATGATTGGTCTCTGCACTCTGAGCAGGGAGACAGTGTCGGCTTGATAAATTCTTCCTTTCTTCTCGCTTGTATGACTACAAGTGACCAGAGCTGTTTGAAACTACTGGCTTTCTGTCTCACAGACCATCTTCTGAGAGCACCCCTCATCATGTTTTTCTTTCAGTGTTGCCCCCTCATCTCCAGCTGACTTTCCCTTCTAAAATGGAAAGCAAAGGAGATGAGGAAAAACAAGGGGGAAGAAGTTACTTCTTTCATTATACAGGAATTTAACTACATCAGACATCAAATAAATTAATAATTTCTTTAAAGTCTTTGTCAGTAGTAGCCCCTTTTCCTAAGCATGAGTAAATGGTGAGGAACATCTCAGACCTCAGAGAAGATAAATTAAAATTCAGAATTTGAAAGCTTAAGTCATTAAAAATGAAAAGCAGTAAGCCCCTGTTGAAGAGAGCCTTTAGTTAAAAAAAAGAAAAAAAAAAAAGAAAAGAGGGAAAATGTCAGTGAGTATAAGAAAAAAAGTTATTTATTTTTCTGTCTTCTATCCAAGCCTGGAAAACACCAGAGATTGAGCTGAGCTGTCACTAAAGATTAGGAGACAACAGCTACCAACCACAAAATGTTTGGATGTGTCACTAAAGACACTGTGAAGGGAGCCAAGTGAGTTGAGTAAACAGAATGCTGTGGCAGAAAACTTTGATTTAGTTATAACTGAGTAAACATGGGGCTTAACTTCTGTAAACAAGTGTGGAGTTTTGCCACAGATCCTTTACATCTGATGTGAGAATTAAATTATACAAGGCAGAGGGAAGGCCCTTCAGAATTTTTTTTCTGCTGAAATTAATTTGTAAATTACAAGAGTGTGAGACAGGAGTTGTCTTTTTAGCTCTTCCAAAAAGGATGGGAGTTAGAGGCTTCCACTACTTGTTTGATCTGTTGCAGCTGCTCCTGGAGAAGCTTGTTCCCTTGAGATGGTAGGAGATGTTGTAGTAGTATTTTCTACATTCCTCTGCAAAAACCTGGAAAGAAAGCACAACGTGCACTATGTCTGCCACCATCACAACCCTCTACGTTTTTTTTTTTTTTTTTTTAACTGTCTGCTGAGGTTTTTGCACAAGGAACTCTCTAACATAATGATATTTAGAATGTGTAGAAATCAGTATTGCCATTGTTGCTGGAGGTGCCAAAATTCAGTTCAGAACTTCAGGGATGATTTAAAACCAGCCTGTTCTCCAAGAGCCACATGATGGTATTTTAGATATAGGACCTCATCCATAGGAAACAATGCACTGTATATATAAGGTAGACATAAAGTAGTGACAGGCAGGGCCAGAATTTTCTCTTGTACAACTGCAGTTGAGTTCTTCTCTCCTTTCTCTGCATATTTCTGTATAGGAAATATTAACTCCTGAGATTAATTAAATCTACCTGTCTTCTGCCTGCTATACGTCATGATCAGCCACCAAAGTTGAGAAGTTTAGCCTTCTGCTCACATATAAGAATTTAAACCTGAAAACTTTATTTGATTCATGGTTCTATGCTAAAAACGTTGCAAATTATGAAACCTGATTTTAATATGCTATTTTACTTATGCTTCACAAAGGTTTTTTGTAACGTGAGCATTGAATAATGTATATGTAAATGAATAATTCTATTCATTGAAATAGAATCCCAGTTATAGAATGGTTAAGGGTGGAAGGGACCTTAAAAGCCACCTCGTTCCAAGATCCCTGCCCTGGGCAGGGATGCCACTCACTAGATCAGATTACTGAGGACCCCCTCCAACCTGGCTTTGAGCACTTCCAGAGATGGAGCATCCACAGACTCTCTGGACAAATACACAGTTTTCAAATCAGTGAAAATGTCTTTGATGTTTTCATGAGAAGTGGTTGTTACAAACAATAAACAGTTTAGACACAGATCTGCAAAAACACCCAATTCCTATTAAGATGTCATACTCCCTCTTATCCGCCTCTGCGGATCTGGACCCTCAGTTGTTGAGGTTTTCTGCTGACAGCCTCGCTGGATTTTCCAGGCAGAGATATATGGAGGAAGTTACATCTATTAGAACTGGAGCCATTTCAGAGAAGTAGCTGTGAAATAGGTGTGTGCTGGCACTGTGCTTGAAATTGCTAAAAAGAAGGCAATTCTTCACAGACTTCAAAGATATGTGTTTATTCAAAATGGGACTCCATTTTTGTCCTTTTGCACCCTTCTGAATTGTGGTTGCAGTTTGAAGGGAGTACTTTTTGTTGTCCAGTCTATAAAAGCCGTCAGTGTATTTTTAAAATACAAGATAAAAAGCTTTACTGGGATTTTTAAAGAAGTATGTCCCACTGGATCAAGTGTGGCGTAAAAGTGTTGCCCTGCAGTAGGTCTGAAATAATTTATGAAATAGTGATTACTCTAAATTTATGTCAAAGTATCTCTCCGTTATATAAATTCTACTGGAACTGTTGGACAGTTATTTGCATATCACAGTATAAGGAACGATGTAGTGTGATGTTATAGCATAAGAAAAAAACCACCCAGGAAATCCTGAAATGTTTGTGTGTAAATGAGTTTTAAGAACTATATTTGCCTCATAAGGGTGAATTTTATCTCGTACATAGAGAGCCAAAGTATTGCTTTAATTTAAGGTGCATTTCACATGTTTTTACCCACCTAAATGGCTATTTAATTTAAAGTGTATATCAAATCTTGCTTTTTACTCGAAGGCAATTGACAGGCACCTTTCAGAGACTACACTTTCTTCATTCAGAGGTTCAACCTTCATTGGAGGTTCTCTTCCAATCTTGCATTCCCCTCAGCCTTGCCTGAAAAAGTCTAGACCTAGAAGCACTCAGAAAGAGAAACCCATCCTTAAACACAGAGGCAGCGAGGCTCACTTCTAGGCTTTCTCATGTGCATGAGAATGAATGGAGCAAAATAAAAAGCTCCACCCATCCATCTGCATGATGAATTCTTTGTCTCTCGATAAATTTTTAAGAAGCTTTTATACACACCCAAGGGTCTCTCGTGGCCTATGGGTCTAACTTTTGGTCTGACTTGAATAGTCAGGGTGTGAGACCAGACACAATGAAAGCTTTGGAGTGGTCCAATATTTGTTATTTTTGGCTGCTAGTGATGAAAATTTCTCTGAGCAGGTGTGTGTCATGATATGGCAATCCATGTGTCAATGTCTCAAACAGAATCTAGGAACAAGACCAAACTCCTCTGTACCACAATTATTCCAGCATATATTGGTTTTTATTTTTAGTTTCAAATGCAGCTGCAAGTTTTTGTCCCAGCTAAGATCTGGCAAAAGCAAGAGATATTAAATTTAAAAAACAACAGGATACTTTCTAAGGAGCAGAAGCAGTTGGATTATACCAATGAGACAATCCACTGAATGAAAGCAGGAAAAGTTTAAAATCAAACTTTCCATTTAGGAAGAGCAGTGTAATTGTAGACATGATAAAAGAAATCCATGAAGTAACTTTGGAAATGGCTATAAACAGCTTTTGGAAAGGGATGGTGGTGGGGGGAGAGGACTGTCACTTGGCATGGACAGTCCTATTAATAGGAGAATTTCCAAAGTCTGTGTAAATTTTCCTGCTCCTGTCTTCCTCTTTCCTGTCATACTTGGGCAATAGAACTTGCAAGAAGAGTATAATTTTTCTTGATCTTGAAGTTTTTATTTTGCTACAGCTGAAGCTTATCAGTGGAAGGGAAAGGGGTAAGGAAAGGTGAGAAGTCGTGACAGTCAGGATAAATGAGCTGTCAATAGTTCCTTCTGTGTTGTATGAAGAGAATGGATAAGAAACCTTTGTATTACAGCAGTGAAGAAGCGGTGACAGCAACTCTGACGTTACTTGTGGGGTTATGCGCGTGCCCTGTGCTACACGAATGCAGGAATTTGTACTAACGTGTCTGGATCATCCTCCTTATATATCTAATCTATAGTAAATATTTGTAGCTGCAGTTTAAAGTTTACGTTTTTTGACTATACAGCATGCTGCTTACTGTAAATATTAGATGCTAAGAGAAGAGCTTTATAAACCTTAGAATATCACTTTGTATTTGAAGTCTTCTCAACTAGAAACAAGCATAGTTCACCTTGTGTATGATTTCCAAGATTTCTCGTGCATCAAATGAGTTCTTTGTACTCAGGTTTTAAATGCATGTGTTTGATGTAACACAGGCCCATTATTTAATGCTGAGCAACATAAACCACCATTCACTTTGTGAAAGAGTTGCATTCTAAACCAGCTGTTCAGCAGTTAAATGAACTTTAGTTGAATTTATGAAGTGGTAAGGGTGGTTTTTTTTTCTGATTGTTGTGGTGAGTCAAAGGGGAA
>WEIT01040373.1:6794-69523 GCA_013389985.1 Dryoscopus gambensis | reverse complement strand
GCTAAGAATGCCTCTGTTTTGAAACAGTAGAAGACAGCGTATCTAGAACAAAAATAAGACAAACCTAGATTAGATTACTATTTTAGTAATCTTCCCTAATAAAAATACAGTATTGGAAGAAGAGTTAAGAAAGACCACAGTAACAAATGCAAGAAACCGTGAGGCATGAATTAATGATACAGAATCAACTGCTCACAGATAATAAATATCTAGTTTAGGAAACAGAAAGCCATACAGATTTCTGATAATGAATGTCTTTTGCAAAACCTGCCAAAATGTCCGTCTGGCAAGGTTGTCTAAAGGCAAAGCAATAATTGAGCTAAATCTGGAGTAAAATTTTAAATGTGCCAAGTGAAAGAACAATATCTTTTTAGAAGACTTGAAATGCTTTCACAATTTAAGTGATGGAGAACGTGTCAGGGAGAGGGGAGCCACAAAGAAGGCACAGCTTCAGATGTGTAAGTAGACATGGCTCCCTGATGGTTCAGCAGATCTGCTTTCATTCATACCAGCTGAAAACCTGACCCCTGGCACTTTCAGACTTCCTTGCAGAGCATTATTTGATTAGAAAACAGAATTAATGACTGTGAAGTGTTTGAAGAGAACAAGGGGAAAATCATATTGCTAATAAATCTTGTGCATAATGCAGGGATAGAGCAGCCCTGTTGTGAGAGTGCTGCACATCAAGGATGATTCCCCCAGCCTCAGTGGAATGGAGTTACCTCAGGGTAAAAGAAAAAAAGAAATACTGATACATTATGAATTTGAATTTTATTCAGCTATGTAAACAACACTAGTCCACTGGGCCATGGTATACTCATCCTTTTGGTTTCTATTTTCTTTCTTCTTAAATAGAATAAAAAAAATCCTTCTCCAAGCTGAGTAATTAATTGCTTTGTGGAAGACAGAGATCCTTTCCGGATGCCTCCACCACATCGTTGTTGTCAAAAAGATTTCTGAGGATTGAAAACTTGTAAGCAGCTTTCAAAAATAAATACAAATAGTGATTTAGAACAGTGGCAACTAAGTAAAAGTTTGAAGTATTATCTTTGAACATACAAGGATTATTAGAATATATGCAAGGGAAAAAGCATCTTCTGTTTTAAAAAACTTAATATACTGAGTGGTCTACTTGCAATACCTGTAATTCTGCATTTTTGTAAGAAATTATTTTCTTCCTAAGGATGAAGATGAAAATAGTTTGCAACATAATGAGTGTTGGCTAGTGGGAAAGATAATCTGAGATTTTATTTACACTTTTGCTTCCACAAAAGGACTTGTACAGTATTATTTCCAGTGTAAGTCTCCACTCCAATTTCTGTGCTCTGGTGACCTGCTGGAGAGAGCACTACAGAGAGGGTGCTGCATGTGTGTGGCTCTGAATACAGTCTTTTCCTTCAAAAGGCTAGTATAGATTTAACTGAAAAATAAAGCTCTGTTTTGTCTACTTTGGGGACATAATAGCGCAATTACCTGAGCCTTGCAGCTGGCAGACTTTTCCCATGCAAATCTGGAGAACTCTTACAGGGCTTAATGAAGATTTTGTGCTCTGATCAATTGTCTTCAGGAAATAGCCATGCTGTAATTGGCGGCCTAAGAGGGAGTCAATTAGCAAGATCTTTGTGGGACAGAAACCCTCCTTGGTGGGCAAATTTAAGTCAATAGCATGCTTTCTTTGGAAAACACCATTACAGGTTTGATCTAGCCTTGCACTGTTTCTATCATGAGGCAAAAATGTAGGTACACCTATGAAAAAGAACAAATTAACCACATTCCTGTCTGAAAAATGCTGAATGATTCCACGACATGAGGAGCAGACAGACCTAATCCATGGCAGAGTACACATAGAGCTGGATGTGGCAGTGATCTCTTACAAAAAATAAGATCAAAAAGGGAGAGATGCAGTAGATTACCAGTAGATTTTAAGTTCATTGTAGTTTATTGACTGCTGGAGTATCTCCCATGCAATTCTTCACTGAATGTAATGTTTTACAAGGATTTGTCTCTGTATTAAAAGCCACTGTTTAAAAGCTTCAGTAATCTGTCTTTGACCATTTCATAGCTTTGGATAGTTGCTTGTTGCATATGTGATGAAATGAAACAAAACAGGAAAATAGTGCCAAAATGTGGCCTGTATTCAGCTTGAACAAGTTATACTGAGAAATAAATAGGATTTAGTATTAAAAGGCTGTTGTGGGTTTGATTTTCAAATTTCATGAGGGGTAAGTATTTGTACAAAGTCTTTTTGCTTTTGTAGTGAAGTATCAAATTGGCAATATTCCAGGCCACTCTCCATAACACACAAAGTTGATTGTGCTGCTAAAGCACTTACTGCAATTTGTAGAAAAGAGCAGCAATAAAAACTCCACCTAAAAGTCAAAATGGGGGTGGGTGGTGGGAAGATACTCGTAATATAATTAAAATAACAAGCACTTTTTTTTTGCCTTTTCATTTTGGATGATGAAAAGATGCCCATTTTCTAGAAAACCACCAGGAAATTTTGAATTACTTTATTTTAATTTACTTTTGAGGAGTAAAACCAAAAGAAGAGTGGTTACTTAGTGTAGAAAAATGTAACACTGAACTTTAAAAGTAAATAGATAAAGAGTCAGCTAAAGAGTCTGGGTAGCTGCTGCTTGTTATGTTAAAATAATTAGGTTAAATTAATGCAACAACATCAAGGAGAAAATAGTTTAATCACTAAACCATAAATAAATATAAAAAATATCAGAAAGCCACATGTAAGGAAATATCCCAGGGGATCTGTAAGAGAGCTGGTCCTTGTGGGCAGCACTGTGTAAATACACATGTAGTACAGTAAATAAGGAACATTTTGCCTATGATGTGATATGCAGTTCTGACACATTCTAGGGAGCTCTGACGAGAGGTTTCTTTGAAAGAAATGTTTGCTGATTTGAAAAGTAGCTTGGATCTTACTTGATGGCAGAGGGTACCTTATTTATTTCTCTCCCAGGTGAATAGCAGAGCTAGCATCTGAAGAGAAAGCAAAGGTGGCTGGGGATTTATGAGACCCACTGCAGATATTCACCAGGCAAAGCAACTGGTTGGGTGCCCCAGTGCAGTAATTATGAGCTGCCTGTGCCAAAGGAGCCTGCAGCTCTGTAAAGAGGTGCTTGGTGTGCAGGGTGGGATTGCAGTGAGAGCTCTTAGCACAGGGCTCAGCAGAGCAGGGTACCTGAAAGTGTTCTCTAGAGACAGCACACCCAGACCTGAGGGCTGTGTCACTCCATCACGCTGCTGGGATGCTGCAGAATCAGGCATGGATCCCTCTGGTTTCTGCTTTGGATGACATGAAGATATTTCCGTTCACCTATGAAGACCCTGAACCTTTCCCTTCAGGCTCAGACACCTAGAACTCTGTCAAAAGTTGGAGTTCTGTTGAATGTGCTTTCAGGTATTGATTTAACTTTTAAAGAGTGGAATCCCTGTTGGTCCCCTTGTTTTTATTTGAGCAGAGAAGGGAATGCATCTCTGTGCAAGTGCATACAATGGGAATCATAGCTCTGTATCTTGGTGGTTGTGGCATCCAGTTTGGGATGGGAAGGTTATGTCCCTGCTGTACTGAGGTATTTTTCTGAGTTTAGCATCCAGCTGGTTTTAGACAGGGTATAAAATAGTCTTTGAGCTTATATTCCCCATCACAGCTGTATTTTTTCCTTTTCTCAGTGATTTCCCACAACAAACACTCAACAAGAGTACTCAGAAATACCCCTTTGAATCCTTCTCCTTCATCCTTTCACTCCCTCCTTTCCATCCTGAGTTTCCAATTGCACTGAAACTGTGAAACGTCCACCTCCCCTGGCATTGCAACTCTGGTGTGGCAGCATCAGCAAGAAATTTTACTTGTGGATGCTTGTATCTTGTCTTTATACCATGACAAATATCTTTTGGGTGCCTTGTGGATACAGGTCAACCCACAGAGCTTGAGCAGATGTCAAGCTTTTTTTTTTAGTGCTTTCTGGTCAAATGTGGCTGTGAGTGGAGAGTTTAGACATTTTCAGTGCTAGATGGCAGCCAAAGCAGTTCTGGTTTGCTGTTGATCTCAGTGTTTGTATGCAGGTGGCCCAATTTTGCTTTAATGATTTGATTATTTTGCTGAGTGTAACTGTAAATAATTCAGTGCATCTCCCCATAAAAGAGTGGAAAGAGCCAGAAATTTTTATCTCTTACTCTGGGCTATAATGAAAGACAATTGAACGGCAGATGAGCAATCTCTTTTGAAAATCCTTCTTTTAGAACTCTAGAAGGTTATTTTAGATATAAACTCACTTCCAGTTTGGATTGCAAGGATAAAAATATTGCTTAAGAAATCTAGTGTAATACAAAGATATAGTTGCCCAAAATTTCTAAAAATTTTTAGAAATTTTGGGAAAGAAAGAAAAGAATATTTCCTTCTGTCATATGTTTTTCTTCTTCCTTCTACCCTCTTACTGAAAAGTAAGAGGTGGGAAACTAAATGAATTCCATTTAAGCTCAGAAGATTCCCTTTCAAAATTGCTAAAATAACTTAAAATCAAAGGCCTGTATGATTGTCATATTTGGTAAACAGAATTTTTTTCTGTGGGAATAAAAAGAATGCACAAAAAACCTGACTGGAAAGTTTTTGTATAACTATCCTGTTTAATGTAAGACGTGGTCTTGTCCCAAACCAGATTACTGAAAGCGACTCTTCCATCTATCACTGAATTATTTTGTTAAAAGATGCTACATCCTAAAGCAAGATATAAGCATTTGCATGCAAAGGAAGTCTTGAAACTCTAAGGATTTTAAATAGGCAGTCTTTTTTTTCTGCCAAAACAATGCAAAATCTCCTGTGCTCTGCTTTAACCAACAGTATTTGGGCTGGAGCTGCCATGAGGAAAATGTCATTTGCTTGGTAACCATTGCCACCAAAGAGAAGTCCATTGGTTTAGGGAGTGAAAATCAATTACAAGAAAGGCAATAATGTGTAGTGTTCTATCAGCCCAAGGTCAGGTCTGTAGTAACTGATTAATAGTCTGGTGATTGATAAGATGAATAGAATTACTGACAGTATGCTGGGGAGCTGGAACCCACAGAGTAAGTGACTTTCATGTCAAAGTCTAACCATATTTCTCTCCTCATACAATGCTAAGTCAATATTCAGTAGCTAAAGTGTCTTCCTAAGTTTAGTTCACTGATTTGTTTGCCAAAATCAGACAATTTTTTTTATCTATTCCCACCTCTTGCTTTTATAAAGCATAGTACATCCTGCATAAAAATATATTAGAAAAATCTTCTAATGCACTTAGACTCATTTCATGAGCTCTAAAGTTTAATCATACGTGGAGCCATTTCCTACTTCAGGGCTAGACTTCAGTGCTGCATCAAATAAGGATGAGCTAAATCAACATAAAGGCCAAAGCACATGCCAAAAGGTTTTGGCTTTGGTTTGGATTTTTTTCTCACTGGAAGGCTGATATGAGTTCTAAAAGATTAATCTAAAGATTAAAGATAATCTAAAGATTGAAAGGAAAAAAGGGAAAACAGAAAGACAGCATTTTTCCTTTGGGCATAAACTGAGGGCTCAGAGAAACAAAGTTCAAGTTGTGATGCTGTTGGGTTCTCTATCTTCATCTGTCTATGACCTGGTTGGCAATTTCAGGTCAATTTTAGAGTGCAAGAAAATTCTCATTCATTTTTTAATTAATAAATAGAACAGTCTGTGTGTATGGAAAGGATAAAATGAGGGGGAAAACCTAAAAATGCCTTGAAAAAAATGAGCTTAGATTGAGGTCAAGGGCTGAAGACTATTACACACAAATGCACAGTAAATCAGGGCTCATTTTTGGATTTACTTTATTATGATTTATTATGGAAACGTGAAATTTCATTTTACATGAAATTCCAATATTTATAGACATTTGCTTTTTACAAATTAACTTGGTCACACATGCCTATGTACTTAACATATTTAGGAATTACTCTGCTGCACAATACTAAGGAATTTTTTTTTAATTCCAGAGTTTCCTTTCATATGCCAACCTGGCCCCAGCAAGAAGAGTGAGCCGTCAGGCCATAAAAATAAAAGTTAGTGTGATTTTTTCCTACATGTCATGCATTGCCCTATAAGGAAAACCCTTTTCCCCTTCCTTTGGGTCTTGCTGTCCCAGTTGATATTTGGTGCTGCCTCCCTTCGTGTTCTCCCAGACCCTCCTCCCTCTTCCCGTGCTCCTGGCTTCCTTGTGCCTCCAGCAGCCATCAGGACTCTCTGCTGAGCTGATTTATGGACCTGTAAGTGGTGGGATTGAAGGGGGAAGGGAAGAGTGTGTGGGAGTGGGGTGGAGTGTGGAGAAGAGTGTCCTGTGGAGATGACTGAGAGGGAGGGAATCTGCCATAGCTCTTCCCTACTGCCTGGAGCCAGATGCTCTCTGCTTTAACTCGCACGTTTTCTGGGGGTTATCTCCACACTATACTTCCAGGGGATGCTGGTTTATCCGAGGGTGGATGATATATGGAGAACTGGGTAATTTGTCTTTTATCAGTTACAAGCAGTCCAAATACTTACTGCAGAAGATCAGACTAGAAGATAATCATACTTCAGGTCATTCCAGTGTTAAAATCTATTATGTGT
Organism: Dryoscopus gambensis; assembly: GCA_013389985.1. Lineage (NCBI taxonomy): Eukaryota > Metazoa > Chordata > Aves > Passeriformes > Malaconotidae > Dryoscopus > Dryoscopus gambensis. The sequence goes on along the minus strand of WEIT01040373.1, from coordinate 62,910 downwards.
TGGGTTCGGTGCCTTTTTAGCTGCAAGATGATAATTTATAACATTTAGAAAACTCTCTTATGTTTTGCCATTTGCTGTCTGTGACCTTCAGCATATGTCAAGCATATGGTGAATTTCTGAATGCTTAAATTGTTATCAGCAAGGTGCTATATTCCTATATAGTTGTTTTTAACTGCCAGCTGTGGCATGAGAACATTGTAGATGGGTTACTTTCTATTCATTTAGCTTATTAAGAAAAATAAATCTTCTCTTGTTGTTTTGTTTATGTATTCACTTTGTTTCTGGACCAGCAGCAATAGATCTGGTTACAGGAAAATAGCTAAAAAGAGGAAAAAATTGCTTTCTACTCAAACAAAGGAACAACCCCTCCACATTTCTAAGTAATCTGGGTAATCTGATATAACAATGCTTGTAAAATACTTAGTTTACGTATAGAATTGTTGCAAGGCAAAAGTTTCATGTTATGCTTTTTCATACACCATTCTGTGCTTAGACTGTTTTTTCCCAAAGTTTCCTCTAAGGTTGGGTACCATGCATTGGGTGACTGCTTGAGGTGTATCAAACCTGACTGTGAGGCTGTGGCACAGCATTTTGTTTGGAACTGTAAATATTCAGCTCTGAGAGCAGGGTCTGAGAGATCCAAGCATTCAGCCATGAGATATAGGAAAAAAAAGGTAAAATTAAAAGAAAAACAAATCAACTTAATAGTTTCATGAGGATCAAACAAACAGTGTCCCTTATGTCTTTTTTCAATTTTACATATACTTTTCCATTGATTCACCTCACCTAACTATTCCTCATTAACTTTCTCCTTATGTTCTGTGGCTGCAAAGAAGTTGATGACCTGCTAATTTATTCCTTATGTTTTTTATGAATTTTGTAGCTTGCCAAAAATTGCCCTCAAATGAGGGTAGTCAAACGAGAGAGTTTTCACATTTCTCTTAAGCACCCTGCATGTGCTCTGCTATAGAAAAAAAAAAGGTTTTATTTTATGAGGGTTTTTTCTAAACCCACGGAGCTGTGGAGCTTACCATAATTTGCAGGAAGGTTTATGACTGGGGGTGGGTGGGAGGAGAAAGGGACAAAAATAAGCCAAGGGAAGGCGAGGAGGTCTTTGAATGAAATAAACAAAATGAGACTATGCCAACTCTTCCCTGATAATGCTAGGAAATAGAGACAGAGAAGTGCTAAAAACATATTTTGCAGGCGTCACCAAAGTAAAATTATAAACAGTCTTGGCAATGGGTAACCAGAGAAATTGCCTTGTTGACTCCCTTAAATTTGAATATTCATCTCTATAAAAGGAATTCACACCTTTCGGTTAATTAAGACATGAAAGTCAAAAATACGTTTTTGTCACATGTTTACCGATAAAATCTTGCATAGAAAAGAAAAAATTAAAGGGATGTTAATTAGACTAAGAAATGTGTCTGGTGCAGAGAAATATGTGAAGATTTTCTTGAAACTCACATAAATAAAGAAGTGTGAATAAATGGTGGCCTTTATGTTGAGATGGCTGTATGATGAGTTGTACTGGTTGTGCTTGGTCTGTGACAGTAAGATACCAGACTAGTGTATTGTTACAATTTTAGTGCTGATATTATTGTGAGAGAATGTAACCTGGCAGCTATCCTCTCAAATAAATGCAGTGATTACTTTTGAAAAGAGTGGAAAGTTTAATAATCAGGACTAACCCAGATTTACAGAAAATACTCTTTTTCTCTAAGGAATATTTTAGGGACTTTGAAAGAAAAAAACAACTTTGAAGTAATTTTTGTCACACTGCACTTATAAATTTGAACTACCCTCATCACTATGGGACCCAATGTATTGTCTGAGAGGGAAGGAAAAAATATGAGTTACTTTCAGTAGATTTTCATTTGTACTAAAGTTTTGCATCAATATTGACCATCTTATGCCTGCAAGCAAGAGCTAAGAATTTCAGTGACCTTGTGCCTTGCAATCTGCCATGAGGCATCTAAAAATTAAATTGTCTGAGTTTCAGTGGAGTGAAATGGGGATCTACAGCAGCTCCAAAAGCTGGTGCCCTGCTCAAGGATGAAGAAGTCTAAGGTACGGGGCATAGGTTTGCATGTTGCAGCCAAATGTGCCCCTAGATCAGGAGAATTCCTACCGCCCTTTCTGGTGGCTAACAGGTTTTGAAGTAATTACAGCCTTTTCTTCTGGAGGCACGAGAGGGATTTTAGTGACTCCAGTGGAATCGTTCCAGATGTGGTGGAAATGAGATCACGCACTGGGCCTCCTTTTATAGCTCTGGTGAGATACAAGATTGCAAAACTTACACAAGAGACTGTGCCAGCTCAAAAATCTGATTTTTGTTTTGTTTTGTTTTGTTGGGGTTTTGTTTGTTTGTTTGGGGTTTTTGTTTTGTTTTGGTTGGGGGTTTTTTGTGGTTGTTTTTTTTTTTTTTTCTTTTTTCAACAAGAAGTTGTCCACTTAGGTTTGCTCATGCCAGGCCATAGACCTTCATCACAACAGGTGACCCAGCAGGCTCAGAGGTCACGTGTGATTGTTTTGGCTGTAGGGACAGCAGTGGAACATCCATGTGCTAGGGACACAAAGAATGAAAGGAAAAATCAAAAACCTTGGAGCCTTTGGAGTCACAAGGAGTAGCTTGATCGACTTGCTGCTGGTTCACCACCAGTCTGTGAACAGCTACAGCTGTTTTCTTTCTCAACGTGACACAATTTCTGCACATTGTCTATGGAGGTCTATATGTGCTTTTTATTATTGGTAGAACATACTTAAAATTAATTTTGCACGTTCTTGGACTAAAATGACATTTTAAAGGTATGTAATAAAACTGAAGTGGGCTGGAGCTTTAGTTTATGGGGAAAGGAATTGTACTGTGGGATGAAAGCAGGGAAAACCTATGAGTGTTAAGTTCTGAAGCCACAAGCAAGGACATTATTATTCATTGGGGGTCATTTTTTCAACCCAGAAAGCACTAGTTTTCTTTATGAACTGAAAATGAGGGTGCATGGAATTTTATTATTTTCTTAGAAAGGGATTTTCAGAGAAGTGCAGCACCTCTACATATCCACTTGGAACTTTTCTGTTAGCTCAAAAGGGCCTGATTCTGTCCCATTGGAAGGGAAATCAGTGGCACTACTCATGGGGTAAGTTACTCATGGCACAGAGACAGACCTGGTCTCTGAGGTATGTGGCCACCAATAGCAGCAGTCATGGGACAGTTCCAGAAATAATAGTGGGGGCCATTTAAATAAGTGGAAAATTGTCCTCCATTTTTACAATTTCTGTCCCTCAGGTGTCTGCATTTAATAATCACATTCTAGTATTCTTATTATTACTCATGAAAATAGTACAACTTTCTGGTCCACTGAGAATGCAAGTGGGGCAATTACTTAAGACATCTTGACATTTTTGCTGGGACAAACTGCCTTTTGATGGAACAGAAAATGCAGGAAATTCTCACTTCTGAAAAATCTAAGAAGTGCCTCCCCCAAATTATATTTATATATATTTTTTGTTTGTTTATTTGGGGATTTTTTTCTTCAGCCTTACTGTAATTGACCCCAAATGTTCCTGGCAGCGACTTCCTTCCAGTTGGTTTCTGCATTTTTACCATGCAAATTGAACACTACACCTCTCTCAAACTCTGTTTTAGTATGAGGGAAGCAGTTTTGAAAACTTTTTCTTAAAGGCTCTTGATGCATATCATTCTTACTTGCAGTCACTTTATGAAGGCAAGGTAGAGTTAAAAAATAGAATACATTTTCAAAGATGTCTGAGGAAAAAGACCTCCTATTTTTAATAAATTATACGTTACTAGAGCTATTAACAATTCTTATTACAAGAAAGAGTAGCTTGCAGTGGAAAACCCTATAAATACATAATCCCACCTTAAAAATACAGTTGCTCCAGGGAATTAAAATCTTGTCCTCTGCAATGTAACCACAGGGAATGCACCTCATTTGAAAAATGAGTGAAAATTTAAGGACCTTGACATTTGTCTGGTGTATAACCACATAATCTCCCAGAAATACTGAGCAGGCATGCTAATGTCAGATCACATATATCATAGTAGGGCACTTTAATATGGCTAGTCCAGGCCTTGAAAAGAAATAAATAAATTGGTTAAAGATGAAAAATTTCAGTTATGCCTTTTTTTTCTTTGTTTTTTTTTTTTTTTCTTCATTACAATTCATTTAAAAGGCTGGGGTAACATACTTAAAAAAGGAAAGAATTATTTCTCAAAGCTGGTTAGCACCTTAATTTAGTGTAAAAAAGCAAGTAATTCACACTGAGGGAAAAGTTGGTGCCTTATCTACTATGTGAATCAGTGAAAGCTAAGTGTGCTGTGTTATCTGCACTTACTGATCACTGGCTGGTGGCTGGCTTTCGATATATTTGTTATTTTGTTTGCTTCTCTTCATGTGAGACAAATTGATACAATACTGATAAACTGAAAAAAAAATCTGTCTCTCTTTTGCTGTCGATTCCTATGTACTTAGCTAGAATTTAAGGATATGGTACCTGAGATGTGTCAGCTTCTTATATTAACCTGTACCTGTCCATACCTTCATTTCAGGGAAGGCATTGTAAGAAACTGGAAAGACTGATGTCTTGAAACACTTTGGGTGCATGTGTGAGGGGAAGGGGTGGGTCGGGCCTTGCCATGGCGAGGCAGTGGCCTGCCCCACACCCCCCATCCCTACAGCCTGCATGCCAGCCTGCTGCCAGTCCCTGGCACCCCGGAGGCAATGCTCCACACCCACCTCTGGAGCCCTAACCCAGCTCCTGAAATGACCAGAAGTCCTGCCTGGGGGAAGGGCTCAGGAAGGTCAAGGGGTATTTAAGGCCAAACATGAGGCAAGCACATGTCTTGACCCTACTTCCTCTTGGAATTTCTATTAACTGAACACTGCTGGAAACCAGGAGTTGGTAGCTGTACGTCTGCTTCTGTCTTTCTCTCATCTCTTTTTTCTTCTCCTAATTTCCTTTTCTCAGAGTTTTTGAGTAACATAAAATGAAACAGAATTTGTTAAGTTGAACGGGCTAAATTAATGCTTTCAGAAGCATTTTATGTTGATAGAATGCTGTGCTAGACTTTTTGCCAAAGCTCTGGTTTTCTAAAGTTGCCAGTAAAGTTTTTTTTGTTTGTTTTAACCTCTTGGGAATATTTTGTCAGTATTTCTCCTGTGCATCTAACTCAGAGTACATGAACAACCATAAGCCCTTTAAAAAGCCTCATCGAGTGAGTTTTTGGGAGCCTTACAGTCATCCTTAGCTATATCTGAACTGTGGGACTGGGTAACTATGATAGAATCATAGAATAGTTTGGGTTGGAAGGGACCTTGAAGACCATCTTCACGAAGACCGTATTCCAAGCCCCTGCTGGACAGGGACACTTTCCACTAGACCAGGTTGCTCAGAGCCCTGTCCAACCTGGCCTTGAACACTTCCAGGGCTGGGGCTGCCACAGCTTCTCTGGGCACCCTGTGCCAGGGCCTCATCACCCTAACAATAAAGAATTTCTTCCTAATATTCAATCTAAACCTACCCCTTTTCAGTTTAAAGCCATTGCCCCATGTCCTTTCCTATGACATCAACTTGTTCCCTTGTAACCACAGAGGGGAACAAAGCGATGTTAACTTTCTTCATACTTTTCCATGCAAAGCAGAACACTCCTCAAAGCAGTAGAGTAGGCTTGGAGCATGTTGTAAATTTGTGAGATCAGGACCTTAACACCCTCCATGTGCAGATTAGACAGATTAGGCATAACCTTAGTATCGAGTTTTCCTTAGGAGGTAAGAATATTTATCCTTTGTGGGAGTTTCTTGCTGTTCATCATCTGACAGTATTTTGCATTAGCAGATGTCCTCAGCAACATGGTACTCTCAAGCATACAGAAGTACTGTGATTGACAGAAAACAGCTGGAAGACATTTGAAATAACAAGGATTTCTGTGATCTGGATTTCCTTAAATTTGCTTAGCCCAGATGAAGAATTCCTTGCCAATGAGAGCTCCTCTGCTAATTGCCAAGACTCCCTGTACCAGTTGAGGAACTATTTTGGAGGATGTGCCCAGCAGGTGGGCTTGAGGCACACATAGCAAATCCACTCTCAGCTGAAGGATCACTAGAGCCAAGTGTCCCCATTGTCCTCCTCACCTACCTGCTGCACTCATCAGTAGGTTAAAGCATCCAGTCTCTCACTTCTGAACAAAATTCTATTTCCTGTGAACATTCTACGAGACAACTCTGGACTTTTTCTCACTACTGGTTTGATTGAAACAGATACCTAACATCCTGCAGGAATTTTAGAGCTATGGGATTAGTGGTTAGACCACGTGTTGGTTAATTTTCTGCTTGGCTGAGCCCATTATTGAACTAGATGCATCCCAGATTTTATTCACGTCCTGTGATACTATAGGAAGTTGTTTTCCACAAGGAACTCTATAGTCTCTATAGTAATTGTGGATAATATGACCTAGTTATTGGATATTAATGTCACTGCTGAACGAGGCTGGCTTTTTTTTCTTGACTAATTCATAGTTAAACTAATTAGGAATAGTTTCTCCTGTTGCTATCTACGGGGTGATGAGCAAAAACATAGGAAAAATGCTAAAAGAAGTCCTCAACATAGATTTTGAAGGCACCATGTTCCTTGATCTCAGTCTTTACTCCTACTGGAAAAGCATTCAAGCACAACCCAGTCTTCTACTTTGTTACAGAAAGCTTCTGGCTGTGGATATGGCTGTTACTGATTCTTCCATTGTGGCATTGAATTTGAGACTGACATCACAACAAGAACAATGAGAGGGTTACTTGTGTCAAATCAGATAGTCAAGCATATATTTTGCCTTGAATTTTTTTTTAAACCTTGAAGCTTCAATTAGTTTTTCAGCCAAATGCATTACAAATGTATGCTATTTGCACATATTATTTTCACTTCCTTTGGAAAATGTTAATCCTTCTTTTTCCCAGCACCTCTGGGCACAAACCATAGCAGCTCTTTAAAATGGCCTTCTGAAACAACAAACCATGTTTATTCCTTCTAAGTCAGTATCTCAGTTATGTCAAGTAAAGGCAAAACATCAAGCAGAAGCCTTAAGGTCCTCAGGCACTTGTTTAGATTTCAAAACCTGCATTTATAAGTTTTATCTTCAGTTTTATAGTTTCTGTAATGCAGAATCAAGCAAATTTTATGGCTACCTTTCCATTATAAATGTTAAGATATTCATTCTAACCAAGCCCAGTGAAGGTCCCTGCAGCAAAGTGTTTATCAGGCATTAGCAATGACACATCTAAAGTGTTAATACAAATATTAAGTTCAGTTAGGCAACTCCCCCATAGTTACTGATGGTTTTATTCATTAAGAAGTATCTCTAAATTCATCACCCCTGAAAAAATTACACTGACCTTTCTCCACCCCCCAGGCATAAAATTGTCTTTATCAGGTGTCCTCAAAAAACAAAGGGGATGTGGAGCTATCCCATTTATCAAATTTCCTGAACCTTTTTGGGTTTCATTCTTAGCAGCTCTTTTGAACATTGTGAGCTTCTCCAACGATTAAAGCTGCTCAAACCCATCTCATCAACATTTTCCCATTTCTTTTTCCACGATAGCTATAAAAAAACAAGTGAGTAAATAGAAACGGTTTTATGGCTGCAATTACTACCTACCAGGCTGTTTGTAATAATTTTGTTGCTTTTATTGCTCCCTTCTTGGGCTTATTGAAGCCACCTTTTCTCCTGCTGTAAGTTCACTTTCTGGCAGATGACAGGAGCTTTCCTGGCACACATTCAGAAGGCCAGAACTTTCTGTTTGTTTCCCATTTCAATGAAAAAATAAATATTTTTAGGGTTTCTGGAAGTAAAGATTTGGGATTAATTTCTTCAAGTTTAGTTTTGAGGTTTTTTTCCTGTGGAGGAAAGGTGTTCTTGGGTTTTGGTGGGTCTTTGGACTTTTTCAGGCAGGGAGTAGGTGCCCTATCCCTAAAAACATTCAAGGTCAGGTTGGGCAGGACTCTAAGCAACATGATCTAAGTGAAGATGTCCTGCCCATGGCAGGGGGTTGGACTAGATGGCTTTTAAAGGTCCCTTCTAACCCAAACCATTCTTTATCTGATTACTGTTTCCTCTGCTCTGTGTTATTTCAGTCGATGTCAAGGCATCAACCTGGGTGCTTAAAATTCAGTATGTATTTAAGTGTGTTGTTGGATTAGAACCCTTGGTTAACAGCTAGAAATAAATTCTTCTGGCTTTGTTAGAAAAATTAGCAGAACACATAAATCCATGAATTTATTAGGATGAAAATCATGGAAGTATGTTAACAAGAACAGCTTGGTTCTTTCCTTTCTGTTGGAATATTGTTATGGGCAGAAGAGAAGGAGAAATGGTCAAGTTAGCAATCTGGACAACAATGCATTTTAAATACAGTGGCTGAACCCTCCAAACTCCAGGCTGATTTTATTAAAGAACTGTAGCAGGATGTAAAAATCAGCACATTAAACTATTCTACTTTCTGGTGGAAAAAATTATATTTTGTGGATATACAGCCAGAGTTTTATTCTGGTTTGCATTATCCTATTTTACTGAAAGCAACAGCATATCATTAGATCCAGGTAACACTTTCTTAGTTAATCTGTAGGCAGAGCTCTGCATTGTTAACTCCCTACCCATAAAAAATTCAGAGAAGCCTTTCAGTATTGTGTATTTTGTGGTAAGTGCACACTGTCATGCTCTCCCAGCTGCAGGGAGATTCTCCTGAACAGGCTACATATAAGTAGTCTCTTATGCTGTTCAGAGTTGCACAGATCAGAAAAAGAGACCAAGAGAGCTCAAGAATGTGGAGATATTTCAGCATATTTATTCCCATTGTATATTATTTTTGTTAGGCTGGGTTTTTGGGTTCTCTTAACTGTTATGGTGATCAAAGTCAATTCACCTACCAAATGGTTCAAGTACAAATTAAGTGTTGGCATGTCATGTCAGGGTTGGTATTTCCAAACATAAAACAGCAGTGGTCCTTCAAGGGCAACTTTCAGGGCCAATTACTGCAAGCATACCAGCTCTCTAGTCAGAGCACAGTGTTAGACAGATATAGAAAGTACAAAATTGCAGAGAGTGGGACTAAGGAAGAAGGAATTCTAGCAAGAAGAAAACCTGAGGTTCACATCCTAAGCACTGAAAGAGTTGATTATGCACAAACCGGATGGAAGAAACTGCAAGGAGAAGTCAGAAGAGCGAGATGGTAAGCCAGGAGAATAAATGGTGGGTTGTATTTTCCCACAGTCAGTCAAGTCCTTGCTAAGTAAGAGCTGCCGGTCCGTGGAGCCGGCAGGATGTTTCCTCTCCATCCAGCAGAAAGCCCAGGAATGATGCTGGACATCATTACTGGTTTGTTGTTGTTGTACAGGAAGATGAGGTAAATTGATGTACCTGTGTATAAGGTACAGTGACACAAAAGTCTTAAAAAAATGAGATTTCTTTGAAACTGGTGCCATCCATCTAAAAATAGCCATTACAGCTCCTCTTGTTAATCATGTGTTTATGACAGTCTGTTTAAAAAGCTGCATCCATTTGCACCAGAGTTTTGCAGGGTTAAGGTCACTGAACATTTTCAAGACTGGCTTTGAGAGCTGGAGGGAAAGGAAAGCAAGAGAGGTGGTTTTCCCGGTTGCTTGTTCTGCAAACTGAACTCAAAATGGATGTGAACTTTCATGTTCCATGGCTTGTGCAGTAGTAAGAGTTGCAAGGATTCACTAAAAAGAGCTCATTTAATAAGTATGCAATCCTGACATTGATTCTGACTGACAAATGACTCTGCTAAGGTAAAATTTGACTTAGGTAAGTGAAATTCACCCACCCCTGCTTTTTGACTCATTTTACAATAGCAAGGGAAAGGAATTCTTTTCAGTTTTGCTTTGTAGAACCATAAATTCAAAGCCTTCGTTTCAGAAAGGTCATTTTTCTTGAATGAAAAATTTCAGCTGTTTTCACTTTTCACCTTAAAAATCTGATCTGACTTGTCCCATGCTTCCTTTGGAATAGAACTAATATGTTATTTTTAGAGAAAACTGAAAACTCACATCTTAAAGCATTTAAAAATATTTTAGAGGTGGATCCACACTTGGAGTGCCTAATCTGAATATTTATTAGACAATGAGAATAGCTTTATTTAGGATAACTTTATTCAGATGCAGTTTTCTTTAACTACGTTGTCTCTAAGGGAAAAAATGTGCAAAAGTATGAAGATCTGTTCATGACTATTATTAAAAGTCAATTTTAATAGAAGTGTATCTGAATACATGCTCAGTAGAGCCTCAGTTTAGCTAATAATGTTACAGAAAACTTCAGGGAAAACCCCAAGCTGACTGTCTTTGACCTGCACGTGAGATCATCCAAAGATGTTTCTTTGGGGAAATCTGTTTTTGGGGCAAATGGAATTGAAATCCTGCAAAGTGTGTGGATTGGCCACAAGCATTTCTTGAGCAGGACAATCCAGGGATGTTGTCCATTTACAGATGTTACATGAAGGGAGATGAGAATTCAGAGACAGAGTTTAAGGTTCCGGGCAGGACGAATGGGAATGTTTTGTGCTGGAAAATTCGGCTTGGGCTTGTAATTGGGAATTTGGCAACACCGTGTTACACCTATGTGAGCAAACCACAGTCTAGGTGATGGAGTGAATCGGTTCTCACTTGAAATAGGAACTCATTTGAGCTTCCAACAAAATGGGCCTTTTTCTAACCTTAATGTTGTATAAAACTGCTTTTCTTTCTTTTTTTTGTTCTTCAGGGGCCTGTTATTTCTGTTTCTTAAAAAAAAAGATCAGAAATCTAAATGCTACTGTAGCATCAGAAAGGAAAAATTTTGGACATACTTCTAAAGCATAGACACACAGATAAAGGAAGCAGTGGAAAGCTTACAAGGAAGGTCACTCCTGAGATTCAGTCCAGTTCTTCATTCTCAGGGTGATTACGTACTTTGGACAAGGTTAACATAAACATCCAGTCACTTGAGTTGTTATTCAAGCTGAAACTCTGAACGTTTGTGTTTTTTTCATCAGTAGATGTGTTCTTCTTGAAGCTTCCAACCCCATTAATTACAGCCAGACATGTTTTTTGCATAGCACTTGATATAATGAGATATAATCCCCATCTGGGCACTTGCAAAGAGTAATTGCACCATTTGCAAGATACTGCAAGATTTATAGTAGCATCTCCTAATATCTCGCAACATGAATAACTCTGTCTTACTGTGAGAGGTAAATTGGCACAATCACACAATACAGCAAAGTTTTGCAAAATGTCATATGTTATCTCACATGAGAACTATGGAATTATTGCCTGTCACTTTTATATGTTTATTACTGATTATTCTTCAAGGCTGCATTTCAAATCTATTGCTTGTGAACACGAACAAATCCAGACTTAATAGGGTACAGTTAGAAATGAAATATTGTGTTTGCTGAGATATCAGCATGGAGACCTTGACAATTTTTTAAATGGGGAAATTGAATTAGAGGTGCCAAGGGCTGAGAAGCCAGAAGTAAATGTAGTAATATAAACTACATCTTAAGAGGAAAAATGGTCTCGCTGAAGATAATGATCCCTCAGAATCTGAAAATTATGCACCTTTCTGCAAATATGAGAAGAGTTTTCCTGTCCATTCTCATTTATGTCTTTGCCAGATGCTGAGGCTTCATGCAGCTTCCAGGAGTCCAAAATGTCCAGAAATGCCTTTCAGTTTGTTACAGCAGGTTGCTACCGTCTGTGTCCAAAGAGAGAACCATGTCCATTGACCCTTCAGCCGTCTGAGGTACCTGGTGAGCCCGGAAAACCAAAGCAACAGCATCTGGCTGCAGCACCAACACCACTGGGGACAGCCAGAAGTCTATGGCAAGGTTAAACTATATCATACATACACAACCCTGGTTTACAGGGACGAGAGAACCTGTCTGGTTATCCATAATACTCCACAGCCAAGAAACTTACATCTAGCCCATACAGGAGAGGGCTATATTATTTTATCTTCAGTTAGCCTTGATGACCATTGCTTTTTTACTCCATCTTCATGTTCAGTAGTTGGGCCCAGTCTCATATCTTTATTTAAGACTGCATTTGTCCTATTTTCTTCAGAAAAGTCGATGCAAGAAGGAAGGGTTGGTGTCACTGCATGTCTGATCCCCTTCCACGTGTGGGCCACAGCTCTTCTTCCAGCACCTCTTGCCTCCTGGCTGGCTGCACACATCACGGATCCAGCCTGCACACTGCAGACGTGGCTTTAGGAGGATCTGCTGCCTTTTCCTCACCACTTCCCCCCAGAGATGCCATGCTACTTGAGAAGTATTTTGAAGCTTTCACAGCTTGCTTATTAGAGAAAAAAAAGTCATCGGCTAGAATGAGAAAACTCATGCTCTCAGTGATATGACTCTAAATAACCACACTTAAAATGAAATCAAAGCCTGTATCTTGGGACAAGTATGCCAGCTTCCAGGAGTTGGATTTTTTTTCATGGCAGACTTATCACTAGTTTCCTAAATGAACCAAGATAAACAGAATAAACCCTTTCATGTGGTTGCTGTGATTAAAGCAAGGTCTTCAAGGCGGCAGCCTATCATGGGTGGGTTCAAAGTGGAAATGGGAGCTGGCTTTTTTCTTTCTTTCAGAGGATCCCGCTCCTGTTTGTACATAGTCCATCTTGGTGACTGGCATAGACTGGAATACATGCCTTCTGTGGGCTTGGAAATCTCATGGCAGTAATCAGGAGCGCTCTGGTCCTTATGGCAGGCATCAAATGGGCTACTGCCAGGCCTTTGAACTACAAAAATAAATAGAGAATAGAACTGCATTGTTTTGGCGAGGCCCGGTCGTCTGTCTTGGAGCATGCTCTGGTGGGAGTGTTTAACTTGGATTTTGTCCACCACATGTGGTAGCTGCAAGAGTGGAAGAATAGAACAATGTTAGACAGTACATTTAATGGTGTGCTGGCTTAGAGGTCCTCAGGAAACTGTTACCCCCATTTTCTCTCCTAGGACTCTCTGCTGAGCTTCTGTGTGAGTGGATGGGTAGTGAAGCAACACTGCAACTTTTATGTATGGCTGTCTTATTTCTTCAGTAAAAGTTTGGTTTTTTTTTTTTTTTTTTGGTTTTTTTTTTTTTTTTTTTTTTTTTTTTTTTTTAATTAAATTTTTGTTTTTTTTTTTTTTTTTTTGTTTTTTTTTTTTTGTTTTGTTTTTGTTTTTGTTTTTGTTTTTTTTTGTGGATTAGTTATTTGATGTAGAGAAATGAGAAGAGTACTTAAGAAAGGATGAACTCCCAGTACAACCCATTTGTTTTATGTCACTTTGGGAATGTAAAGCAGCCACAAACTCAGTTCCTGATTATTCCAAGTTATCAGAATGGCACAAATCACTGGAGAGGCTGCTTTGTATTCTGAATCTTTGGAAAGTCATTCAAAGTGACTATGTTCAAATTCGAGGTACATTTCCTGCATCTTTTTTAATGATCAGGCTATGTTCCGAAATGGAAAGGCTGGTGGGAAAATTCAGTTCTCAAGCCATCACTTGACCAAATTAAAACTATTTTATTTAGCTTTAAAGCAGTGAAATTTCATTTATTATGAAAATTCCTTTGTTGAGAACCTGATGGCTCTGCTGCCACACAGAGGCAGTGTGGGAAATACAGGGTGTAGGATGTGAATATGAGACAAAGCTCTTCTCTTTGCCTAGTCTGCAGTGGTGGCCAAGCCAGTGGCCAGCCACGGAATAAGGTTTGAGGCAGTGGCTGCTACTGCCAGGGTCTTCCCCAGCTCCCTCCCAAGGAAGGACACAGTAGTGCACATCCCTTCAGAACGTTAATTATAAAATAAAAAGGAGGATACTGTAGGCTTTGTTGAAACAAATTAGGGTGTAGAGGGATAGCTCATGATGTTTCTTGCTTGGCATAGTGTCTGATTCCTCTGAGCGGTAAGTGATCCATATTGTGGTAAAAACCATTTAATTAACTTAACAAAATGCAGGTCAATGCCAGACTGTGCCATTTAGTTAGTTGTATCAGAGAGCTTTAAATAGAAGGTATAACTCTGTCTTTACTCAGCTCCATGACATTAGAAAGAACTTCTGACAAAGCTGATGCTATTTCCTATTTGCAGTAACAGTTCTCTGGGCCGGGTTTTTGCATTTAGCATTAAAAAAAAGCATGTTGACCGCATCTGATTAAAGTTACGTTTACATAAATGCACATTGGAATGGAAGAAGTAACTCACCCTTGTATATCGTCCAGATGCTTATTATACTGCTGTGCTCTGTTTCTCTGCTATGGTTTACTTCTAAGGTACAATGGCAAGAGAAATACATGGGAAAATACGTTTAAAAAGCTATGTTTTTGTGATTTCTCTCCTAACAGAAACCAGGAAATACTAAAAATATCACGTGTATGAGGTGGTGCTGGAAAGCCTGATTCCTAAAAGAAATCACTGCAGATGTCCGTGGCTGAGTAGAATAACTTTTGGGGTTTCATCTTCAATTACTCACCCTTTATACATAAATCAAAATTACATGCATGTAGTGAAACTGCTCAAAGACCATGGGCTGGGAGGCTGAATGCTCATCCCCTGAACTTCTGTTGCTTTTTTTCTTGTTTTCTTTTTATGTAATAGTTACAAAAGCCATCTCCCTGTTTGAGGTGAATGAGGTGAATGAGCAGAATACCTGACATGAGCCTTCAAGCTCATAAACAGATCTTGAATAACAAAACTCTTTAAATCTTTCCTTAAGGAAGTAGATTTATGGGGCTGGTATGATGCACAGCTCTGTTTCTGGTAGTTTTCTATTATATTTAAATGATTAAAATCAGTCTGTTGTTATCAGGCTGGGGCGTTGCTGCCGAAATGGTCTGGTACGCTTCTTTTTTTTTCTTCTCAAACTCCCTTAAAGAAGTTGGTTTCTTCTGAAATCCAGAACATGATTTCTGAACTGAAAATTTTTCACCTTCTTCTAGAGTTTATAGTCTGCGGATGCTATATCCATCTCCATTGCTTTGACTTGCACAGTATCTTTTCTTAAAAACACTTTACTCTCAAAACCTGGTGTTTCTTGGTAGTATTCGTACCCAAAGTGTCTTTTATGGTTCTGTTTTGTTTTGGCTTGTAGCTATTTCAGTGAACAATATATATTTTTTACCACCTGTATCTTTGTTTTTCTGATGATTACGCTGTTCCATCTCGTACAGAGATTTCCTCAGATCTTTGAGTTTCCAAGTAACCACTTGGTTAATCAGTATTACTCAGCTGCACAGGAGTAATTCTAGAGTAATCACTCTGCCTAACTGGAAGAAAATTGTCTGGCACATGATTGTAGCATCTTTGGCAAATGCAAGTAAAATTCATAAATTTAAAAATCTTTATTCTATGTAAGAAAGGTTGAGGTGCTGTGATTCCATTTTGAACAGTAGGCTACTGTATGTTGTCATAAGATGATCTGACTTGCTGATCTTTTATATTTAATTCCCCTCAATGCAAAGGATTGTAGTGAAGAAAGAGACTGGACTGGAATGATAGTATCCACCCTGTTCTTACTTCAGGTTAAAAGCATTTTTAGAGTAAATTTGAAGAGAAAATGTAATTAAAGTCTTTAAAAACTTACCTATTTTTTCATAAAATCTCAAACATAGACATAAGTGTTTACTAAAAAACACAAATCCACCCCTCATAGACTCTGCCTATATTTTCCTAGGAACACAGGTAGTATATTATTGAATAACCCAAAATATACTTCTTGGAACTCATAGGAGGCTTGTTAGTTCAAAGACCACTACAGAGCCAACATGCACACTTTGTTGTTTCATGTTTTTCAATCTTAGGCAATGAAAATTAATAACTGAGAATAAATTAAGTTACTAATAAATCTCCAAAGCATCTCCACTCTTCTGATTTTAATTATGTAATTGATAATTGTACAGATCAAAGATCTCCCTGGTACTGATATAGTTTCTGCAAATTAGTGCTAGGACAAGATATGCATTTATGTATAGAAGAACTAAAGATTTGTTTATAAAATGGATGCAAAAAAGATTTATATTAAATTTTTAATGTATTTTCTAAATTATGTTATTGACAGTGGAGTGCAAATATTTATAACTAAACATAATTTATCAGCTACCTGCTGATGTTTTAATTCTTGAAGAGAGTGATTTGTCATTTCCTAATATTCTGTAAATTAGACAATTTGAGTGAGGAATTATATTTCATTACCTCAATTTGGGATTAAGAAATGTCCTTTATGTAAGACGCACCTACGAAACTTTACCAGGTTATTAAAACTCAGAGCTAACTCAAAAAGCAGGAGATATAGGTGCTGAGGTTGAAAGAATTGTTTGCTCACGTTAGGAAGATCAAAGAGAAGAGGCATTTAAAAGTCCTGTTTGGCTTCAGGTTAGCAGATGTAGAGACTGAAAGGGTTGTGTCACACACAAACCTTTCTAAGAGCACATGCAAGCCAAAAACCATGTTGCAGTTTGAACACTTAACTTAATGTGCTGTAAAAGAGAACACTTAGACGTGCCAGGTAAGTCCTGTATCTTCGGTCTTGCCTCACTTGCTTTTCATTGTTGTTTAGAGAATTTAATGGCTCTAGATGTCCCTCTACCCAGATTACAGAATTTAGGCATTGAGATTCATAGCTCTCACTGTTTTTGGGATGCTTTGAGATTGATATGGGGGTCTGGGAGATCCTATTAAAAGTTCGCCCATCAGAGCATAATATCTTGCAGCCAAAAAAAAAAATTTACTGTTTGGAAACTGGGAGCAGAAATTATATAACACTGAGCATATAAACTCCCGAAGATCAGTTTACTTAGGACTGTTAGTGGCGTATCTAAAGGGAGGGGAAAGAAAATTTAAGAGATAGGAAGGAGAATGATGTGAATTGCTAGAGCACAAACCAGACTTGGAACATGAAAGACTGAAACACTGTGCCAAAGTAATTAGATGATATAAGCATAAGGCAGGAAAGTCAGCCAGCACTTATCTTCATTTATAAATAACGCTTCTGGACACTTCTTCCCATCCCTTTTAGAGATGAATATTCTGCTGTAAACCAGACCTGCTTTAAACGTCAGAGTCTCACTTAGCCTGGATTAACCTGATGGTTCCCAGCAGGATGCGACAAGGTCAGAGCAGCACAGTATGTCTCCCTATTTTGAACACATCAGGTGTCAGTACTCTGGGGTTACACTTTTTGATAAAGTTTGAACATAGAACAATAGGAAGACATGAATCCTGGTTAGTCCCCTCTCACGAAGGAAACTAATCCTGCTGAAGTGAACACAAAATCTGTTTTTACTCAACTGTAGCAGAAGAGACCCTCCAAACATGAAACAGGAATTTGAACAAATACCCCTCATCAGCTCTGAAATTTTCAAAGCTAACGTGGGGTCTGGATGCCTTAAAGCCCATTAAGGGGAAGGGGTTATCTGTGGTCCTTATGAGGCTTTGGAATTGTCTCCTGCAGTGTTTAACTTGACAGAAATCACTTGTATTTGATGCAACATTTCAGCATGCCGCAATACTTTACTTTGCAGACAAAGTAGCTATTTTTTCCTAAAGGATTAATACCACAGACATGATTCCTTATTTTGCAGACAAAATAAGCTGGGTTTTTTTCCCAAAGAATTAATACCACAGGCATGATTTAGTTCAGAGATTCCCACACTGTGTTGAATGACTGCTTGCTGGGGACTTGGCCTGGTAACCTATGGAGAAATTGTCTGGAGCAGCAGGATTTTCTAGAATTCCCTTTTGATTGCAATGACACAGACTGTTGAAGTGACTCTACCTGTTCTTTATCAGCTACCCCAGATGACATCTTTCCCTTGCATTTGCCTCTGATTGGCATTTCCATGGCAGACATAAGGAATCTTCTGTTTGAAGTATTATTTAATTTTATTCATTTAATATACCTTTATATTAATTTAAAACTGGCAAGAGGAAGGAATCCCATGATCTAGAAATATTACTTTCTAAAGGACTGTGGCTATGGAAATGTCATGTCTCCTCAGCTTTTATTTAATAAAAAAATTAATGGCTAAATCAGAAAAAATACAGTCTTTCAATTTGGCATCCATTTTGCAGGCACAAAAATGTGTATGTAACATTATTTTATTCGACCAGTAATAATATTTCTAGCTTCCCTCACAGCTAGAAAGAGAAATTCAAAAAGCAATGTTCTTTAAGTTTTCCACTGTCACCAAGTCAGATATATAAGCTTAATGTTCCTAATTATGTTAGGATACACACTTCTGTTTCTGAGCCTTTTGGTTTTTGGTTTATTATTGTTTTCTTCTTCCAATCTAGGAAGATTTCTATATTCAGAAAATACACAAAGTACTGTAGCAGGGAAAAGTGTTACAACAAAATAAGAAATTCACAGAAATGCACTGCTATTTGTATCTTGATTTTGATCTTCAAACTTGCTCCAAATCCTGCAAAGTGCTCAAAATTCAAACAGGGCATTTTTTCCCAATGAACTGAATTTCACAGAAAATGTAAGCTGATAAGATGATTGGTAATATATTCCTACCTACCTGCTTGTTTTCTGAAAGACGTGGTTGTAAACCACAAAAGAAATTATCCCAATAATTAATTCTGGTAGCTAGAGAAGGATTTTCATCTCGGTTAAGAAGGACGATGAGAAAGAAATAGAATCTTAATATTAGGCTACTTTTTAAATAAAGGCAAGACTTTTTTTGGTATCCAGCCCTTTGGCTTGTTTAATTCCATCTGATTTTAGCCAGACCATTCACCTGGGATGTAACAGCTTGAAGCCTATGAACTGGAAAGATGCAGGAGTTTCTAAAAGGCCTTGGAATACAAGTTGTCTAAATCACCATAAGAGGTGCTTGGAGTGGCTTGTCTTCCAATGCAGTTGCCTAATCTGCAAGAAGGAGGCATAAGAAGGTAAGAAGGAGGGATAAAGTCTGTGCTAACCTTGTCTGATATTATATAGGAATGCAGCCGTGAGTCCTCAAATGATTTATTGTCATGGGATTACCAAAGTGTGTTATCCTGCAGATGCATTAAAAGAGTTGAAATAATCTCTGAGAAATATATGATAAAATATCAGCTCCTTGCAACAGTTCTGGTCAACCTTTAGTTCCTTCATTCAATAATTAAGGACTATCCTGAGAATCTTACAGAATTATAATTTAAACTAATGTTGATCTTTAAACCACGATGAACTCTGCTTATAACCATATAATTAGAAGATCAAGCTGAGAATCTCAGCAGCATTTCATTAAGAAAAGCCTTATGCAAAGAATCGGGTTTTTATAATGGCTGTTATAAAACCGTATCATGTGCTTAAATACTTGGCTTGATTTCAGGAGTCGAAAGAACCCAATCGTGTTTCATGATAATAACATTTATTTAGAATGCAACTTTTTAGGCAGATTCTTCTCAAAGTCTTAGTTGCAAATATTATCCTTTTTATTTTCTGGAGAGGACAACCTAGAACTTGTTGCTGTCTAATTTTGACCCGTAGATGTTACCTTAATTGTCATAATTTCTCATGTTATTTAAAAGGAAGAGTAATTTCTAATGGTAAAGACGTTGGATTTATTCTGTATCTATTTTTAAAGGAAACATACTACTTGAATTGTGTACCTCAGGCTTTTTTTCCTTACTCTTCTCTGCCAATGTTCTTTTTGATTGCTTCGATGCCATAAGGTATTATAGCCCTTTTATCTTTTATATAACTATGATCTTCAGGCAGTTGCATCTGAGCTCCTGATCCCTGACCACAGCTTCTCCTAAACCTCTCTGAAGCATCAAAAAGATTTCACAAAAGGCCAGAGAAATGAGTGAATTTTTTTTTGTTGTTGTTAAAGGATCTTCTTTGACTGTCCAGGTTATCACCGCACTCATAAATGAAAAATGTATTTATTGAGTTTTGTCTAGTCTCTTGGGCTAGTGCTCCTTATACAGTAATAAATGTCCTCTGGATCAGACCACCATGATAGGCTTTCACTTGGAGATCATTGGTTCCAGCAACTCTCTCAGGTTCAATAATCTGAGTTTAGCTGCAGTCATTTTCTTTATTTTGTTATATCCAGCAGCACATACTGTACCGTGGTGCTTTGCAAGTTGAACTTGATGTGAACTCAAGGGTGATATCCCGCTCCTTCAGGGTGGAATTCTATTTGAAATAGTGAAATTCTAGTAAATGGGAGTTATTAGCTATGTTGGGACTTCCAAAACTAATTAATGTTCAGTAATTCTCCTGCTTTCTTCAGTCATTAATGGAATGACTATCAGTGGAAAAATTTGTCATGACTCCACAAGGCTGACCATCTTTGATTCACCACCTGACAACTTTCTGCCACTGAGCAAGTCTGGTTTGAAGTCGTATCTTAACAATGCTTGTTTTACTAAAAATATTTAAGAACCGTGTAACAACCACGTTGTTTAATTGTCTCATGGCAGCTGGATCCAGTTCCAAGCTCAGAACTCTTGCTCCCCAGCTGAGCTTCAAGGGCAGTTCAGCAACGGCTTGATGTGATCAGGATTGTCTCTCACCTCCCTGGGGCAGTTCCCTGACATCCCTGCTCTGCTGGCTGAGTGGTCAGAGGATCAAAACCCATACAACTGCAATTTTTGTGAATCCGGGATATGGACCAGGATATATATGGGTCCATCTTTTTTCCAGGAGAGAGATTTTGAAATGTAATGACTAAGAAATATTGGCATTTTAGGATGACTGATGAAAGTATTAGTTAGACCTGCCTATCCTGCTCATGAGTTCTACCTGTTTGAGTTGCTTGTCTATTCCAATCATAAGGTACAGTGTGTAACTTCATCCAGTGTGTTTTGCCTAAAATATTTTTCCTAAAACACATTACAAACTGCAACAATTTTGGAATCTGTGTGTCTGGCAGCTTAGACCCGTGTGATGGGGTCAGGAATGAATTGTTGTTAGTTGGGTCCCCACCTGGGTGCTGGGTCCTCCTATTGCTGGTTTGTATCTCCCTACCCAAGGCTACTTTGAGAATTATCATTTTAAGTGATAAATTTAAGTACAACTCTGGAGATGGTTGTGCTGAAGGAAAAAATTATGTAAATGAAAAATATGCTTCTAAAATACTTTCCCATTGTACTTAATGCTGGAACATTCAGCACTGGAGGAAAAATGAAAATAGATATATATTCTCAACCTAATCCTTCCCTATATTACAAGCAATCTGTTGCTTTTTCCACTTGTTCTTGGACTATATTTATAAAACTATCATAGCAAGGTACCACAATAAAACACTCTCCAGCTGACAACAATCTCTTCCTCAGTATTATTGGAGATTTTCTCTGACATGTTGAACTTTGACAAGACTATAACTGAATAATACTGGTGACATTTCATTCTTCATTTACTAAAAGAAACAGAAGAGAAAGGGGGCCAAGTAATTATTTTATCTTGTGTATTGGAACAATACATATTTTTATTTGAGAGGCTCTCTCGTGTGACTTTCTGCTTTGTATTATCAGAAGTATTGAATCATTTCTCTGGCTTTTCCTTTGCAAAGCATTATTGTTTTCTTGTTTAGACCATTCTCAGAGCAGTCTCTCAGATTGGAGATTCGTCTTGGCTTGTATTAGTCCAGTTTTAATGCTGTATGTCAAGACAAGTGTCCTGGCTTTTATGATATAAACCCTTGAGCATGTCCTTGGCAAAGCAGGTATTTCAAGAAACCAAAACTCTCTCACGTTGCAAAGTTCTGTTTAGTTAATAACAGTCCTCTCTTTGCTTCCTCTTCTGAACCTTCACCGGACACCAAACATAAACAAAGCTCTTAACTGAAGTTTATAATGTGGTGGTGGCCAAAGATAAGAGAGGCAGCTTTGAGTCTATCCTGCATGTGCCCGGTTATCTGAATCCAATGTGGAATGCATGCTGAAATGGAAGAGACTTCACAAAACTTATGTTATTTGTTCCACAAAAGGGTGGGAAACAATCCCTGAGGTTTTATTTTCATTTAATTTAACAGGATAGTATCATGATTATTTCTTTGATATTTTTAATACTGTATTTTCCCCTGAGAAGCACATGCTTAGACATTTCCACTGGTGTTTTCTTCCTTAAAGCACACATACTCCAGTGGATGAAAACCTACTCCCTATTGCAGTTACTATCATAACTTTGTGTAGTTTGATTCCAAATATTATGGGGAAAAACATTTTTCCAACCTAAAATTTGATTGTGAAAAATGGCTAAAGTATTCATTTTAATGTCAGGAATAAACAGTCTTCACATACTTCAGACCACTGTAATTATTCCAGAAAAAAAAAGTAAATGCAGAACAAGACATGTTATGCAGTAATTGTTTACAATCATTGAAGAAAATAAAATCAAAATTGAACTGCACCTTTTGAAGGAGGCTCACTGAACTAAAGCTAATGCTGGAGAATATTCATGTAGACAGGACAGTGTTAATGTGTCTGTGTAGGCATTACTGTACATCTATCTGTCTGGATATATGATCATGAGCTGGAGATTGTTTATTGTCAAA
This sequence comes from Dryoscopus gambensis, assembly GCA_013389985.1. Lineage (NCBI taxonomy): Eukaryota > Metazoa > Chordata > Aves > Passeriformes > Malaconotidae > Dryoscopus > Dryoscopus gambensis. Next base: position 40,365 of record WEIT01040373.1, on the reverse strand, counting down.
GGCTGAGTGGCTAATAAATGCTGGCAATGGCTTGGATTCACTGGAATGCTGCACAGCTGCAGCATTAGTCAGACTTTCCCTTTTCTGAATTCTGTAATCCCCTCAATATTGCATTAAATATGTTTTCAATATTTATCTGGATAAAAATGTGCTGAATATTGCAACTGTTTAATTCTGATGTTTGTCACGTAGAAAATCTATGTAAGGCAGAAGGTAACAACGTTTTTATTGCTAAAACCTAACGCAGCTGCTTCTGGTGTCGTTTGCTCACTTGGAGCCTTGTGCTTGGGCTATTTACAGTACTTGGTAAACCTTTGCAATCCCTTGGAGGTGGAGGCATGTCAGAATTCCTGAAGCCAAATTCAGACCTTAGTGCTTGGCTGAACTTACTGAACTGACCCATCACCCGACACAAGAATGAAAAGTTCCTATAGATTTCAGTGTCAGTAGAATTTAGCAGATGGATTTCGGATTTGTTGTACTTTATAGACCAAATACTGCATGAGCCAGGAGTCGGAATGGTTTATTAATATGTCACTATTATTTTATTAGTTTTCCTAAATGATTAGCCAGTCTATTGTTAGCTGATCTATTGTCTTTCTCCCAACGTTTTTTTAAAACAATTTTTATCTATGAACCAGATTATTTGGATAACAGTGATTGCAATTAATGATGTGGGAGCAGGGAAATATGCTCCCCTTATGTTGTGGGTTCAGAATTAAGGCAGGGAATCCAAATGCATGCAGTTCAAGTTAACCACATGGCCTAATGCGGTCCTGGCGGTGCTGAAGCTCACTCTGTCTATGTGTTTCCACCAGCAATTACTTTCCCAGCTGCTGTTGGCAAAAAAAAGGGAAGCTCACCAAGTGGAATGGTTTGTAGGCACCAAAGATAACCCACTGCTGCTTGGGATGATTGCTTTAGACATTAGTCTGACCTGGAAGCAAGTGAGCTGAAAGCATTAGGAATAGAGAAGGTCATTAAAAGATCATATTCATATTCAAAGTACTTTTTTCGCCCAGCTGTGTTAGTAATAGCTTGGTCAGAGTTAAGCAGAAAGCCTATTGAATCCATTAGCTGTAGGTCACCGATCCAGGCAGGTTAACAGCAGCAGAAATGCGCATTAACTGCGGGGTGAATCACTGGTGTCTGTCTGGCTACTCCTGGCCTTCGCCTGGCACTTAACGCTGGTGTCAGTCACCTCTTGGCAGTCACGGTGGCACCACCAAGTGAGGGCGTCACGGAGACTAAACCATCCATTCATCCCAAAGTACTCCCTTAAGGAAAAGGTGGGAGTACGTCAGGGAAGCTTGAAAGAAAGTTTCTCCAGTTGTACGGAAATGTGGAAAGCTTCAGGAAAAAGAACTGCTAACACCATTTGGGGCATAGAAAAGGTTTGACTGAATTATTGCAAGCAGACAGTGAACACGAGAATCCTAGTATGTTGAAACTCCTACATAATAATCTGCAACATAGACTTGCACTGCTTTGTTACATTATCTCTTGATGATAGTCTTTTCATCTAGTCTCTTGATGGTGACTCATTGGTAAAATATCTTATGTGATTCAAATAACCAGAAAAATTGAATACTAGATTCTTTGTTCAAGAAGAAGCCCTCAAAAAGAGATGAAAAGGAAATGAGCCTTGTTATCTGTGTTTGAATTTTGGCTTTCTAGTATTTTCAAATACAAAAAGCAGTTTCTCATCCCATGCCACTTTACAAAATATTGCTATACAGTGTATCTTACCCACCTAGTCTTCGATCAGTGTGTCAGTATCTGGTCTTTTTATACAAACCAGTGATTTTTTTCTTTTAGTAATATCTCAGAAAGCAGTGAAACCCATTCCATTGCAGGCACTGCATATTCCTGCAGAGGAGAAGAATGGCGGCTGTAGATCTGCTCTTGATAGTAAAAATGTGTAGATATTTTGTTATATTCTTGCAGATTTGAAAATCACAGCACGTTCAATCTAACACGTTTCTTGTCTGGCAGAATAAATTGCACATTAGTGGATTTTTTTGGGATTTTTTTTTGTTATGTGGCTTGATTGTTTGTTTTTTTCAAGATTGGTGTAAAGAAGAACGAGAAGAAATCCAGGGAATGGAGAATGCTAGGTAAATATCAGATGAGTGTGGCTACTTGTGTTAATTTATCCTCACCATAGCATGAGATATGTCTGATCAACTGGAAGTCTGAGGGATTTAATGAATAATTATAATAATTATAAAAGAAAGATACATAGAATCTAGGTAATACTCATATTTCTCCCCCACCCTTGGCAGGTCCCCTATGCTGTCGTCACAGTTACAGCTTAGTGAGACCCTTCTACATCACTGTCCCCTCTAGTAATGTCACAGACCCAAATCCACACAGACTCTTTTGCTGCCATGTCACATTTACTTAATTGGTTTTCGACTGTCACACCACAGCTGCTTTTGATATTTCCTAACCAACATTTTTCTCACTCAGCAAACATGTTTCACATTATGTTTGCTCCAGATCAACAGGCATTCATTTTTCTATCAGATGGAACTTTCAGCCCCTAGTCTCGAGTGTTGTTAGCTCCTTTCTCTCAGCTCTTGCTTTCTGGCTGCGTAATATTTTCCCAATCTAACATTGCTTCCGGCCTTTATTCAGAAGCTAAGTGCAAATCACTGTGAGGTATGTGAAATGAAGTTTAGGTTATTACTGAGCATTGTAGCTTTCCTTAAGGCATTTCTTCCCTTCCCTACACAAATTTACGTGTAGATATTCATCATTATTGTTTGTTTACGGTCAAGGAGACACTGACCTCCGCTGGGATTTGCAGTCCTTGTCTCAAACAGCCTGTTTTGTTTGGCAGGATTTGCTGTTTTTCTCTCTATGCTGCTATTGTATGGCTCTGCCAGCACGTAGCAGGGGCTGGGAGGGGACTCCTTCTATCCCAGGATGGTCCATGGAGCGGGGAAGGAGCAGCCTGCACTCTCTGCCTTCCCAGCGTGGCCATGAGGGTGCCCTTTGGAGGCTCTGCTTAGGCAGATATGGCATAGCTTTGACCTCAGCCGAGGAGCCCACCAATTATTTGGTTATGGAAAAATGTTGCACAAGAATAACATGGAGGAATTGTGTGACACAGAAATGCTGTTATTCAAAGATAGGTATCTGCAATATTTTTGTTCAGTTTGAGGCCACTTTCACAGATACACAAAGCAGCTGGTCTGCACCTGGTTTGTATCTAAAAAACCTTTTGCTCATGAATAACTACACGACTAAAAATAACATTGCAGGTCTAATCTACTTACACTTTTAAAACCTCAGCTTTTCTATAGGGGCCCTGGAATAAGCAATGAAGCGATTTTGTCAAATTTTAATGCAGAATAATTTTATATTTACATTATTAAAAGCAGAGTATAAGTCCAAGAATGTGGATAGCTAGACATTGTTTGAGGGGTTTGAAAACACAATTTCATGTTTATTTTTCTGTCTGGAAGGTGGTTGATAATCCTGACAATCACCACAGTCTGGCTGTTGGGTTTGCAACGGTACTGGCTCTTATTGCCATTCTGGATCTTCATTAGCTAGATTCAAGTTACAATTAAGAAAAAACAGAAGATGTCTAAGAGCAAAAAGAAAGTTCCATGAAAATAAAACCATTAGGGTTAGATACCTGTCCACAGAGCTGTTTTTGTAGTTTCTTATTTTTGGGTTTGTGTGTCTTCTGCTCTTCCTGAAAGAAGCAACAGAAGTTTATGGTCACTGTACTCAATAATGTAGTCCTTCAATTATTCTATTTTCTGTGACAGGAGTCAGAAATTAAGTGCCTTTTTATTAGAGTCCACCTGCTTTATTTAAAATACTGATAGCAATTTCGTTCTTTTTGGTTTTTTGCACAATCCTCAAAAACATCTCTTCCACCCTGGGTATGAGAAGGAAATCGTGGACTTGAGTAGAGGTCTTTAATAGGAAAACTGCGTTTGACCTGGGAGAATAACATCATGTGGCAGGGCTATGGCAACAATAACACCTCTACTGCCAGAAAACACTTAACCTGGGTGGCTCAGATGGCCCCAAATATTTAAGAGCATTTTTCTTATACTGTAAATTCCCTGTGGTGCATTATTTTCTACTGAGAGCTAATAACTACCCTGTCTGTAAAGCAACTGGTCTTAAGTTTATTAGCTTGCAAGACAGAAAAATAACAGACACATATCACTGACATTTAACAAAGATATCTTTCATGGGTTTCTGTATTTTTTCATATGCACCACACGTTTCTCTTCAGTTAGAAAAACACATTTTGAACCACATTCTGAGTAAATTCTTATGAAGCAAAGCACGTTTTCCAAAAGTCCGTAAAGCTTCAACAAATACTGAGTCCCTTTTCAGAAAGTTCTGAAGGTTTTTGCAGAAGAAATAGCATGTCAGCTTCCCCTGGGAAGGCTGTTTCACCCTTGCCACAGCAGCCATACTCTTTCTTGGCATCATGGGAGGACATCACCCCATTCCTGCACTGAAGTGGAAATGGTTGCACAGACAACTTTTGTGTGAAAGTGACTTCTCCAGACAACGTAAATCCCCATCCGCACTTCTTTAAATGCATCTTCTTGTGATAACAGCAAGTTACACCTGAACTTGCCAAGGTCACAGTAAAGCACAGGTACTATGGAAAAAATGGAGGAAAAAGCATGGCACATCTGGCAAAATTATTTCTATTTTAAACTGGCCTCTGCAAATTTTGGAATGTGTATTTCAGCGTGCAAAGAATTCAAGAAATTGCTCCTCCCAAGTGAGTCAACTTTTGAGTTGAGCCATGTGGAACTTCAAAAGCTGAAGCTGAATGTTGAGAAACTCCTCCTTGGGGGCCTGGCACTCTACTGAAGTCATAGCAAATGTTTTGTTGGCTTGAGTGAGAATGGGAACGAGCCTGGGATTATTCTTTTTTAAAGTGCATGGAGAAGTCCGTATACCAGCTGCCCTGGCTAATAATAAGAAAAATTCAAAGGAGAACAATAGTTGTATATTCTGGAATGTCAAGATTAACGGCATGGACTGCAGTCCCAAGCTCTCAATAAGATGAAAAAGAGAGGATCTAATTTTCTTTTTATGTGACCCGAACACACACACAAGGTTGCTCAAAAGCCTCTAAGTTGGTACCTTAGAGGACAAGGAGCTGGGATAAAAGAAAATCCAGGAATGATCCAAGCTCCACACTAAAGGGAAGCTTTGACATGGCAAAATGTTAACTTTATTTTTCTGGATGAGTGGCTGTTGCTAATTTGTGGAGAAATTATTTGGCTGCCATACCTGTGGAAAAAAGCATAGAACATTGGGAAATGTTTGCAAAATGTGGATAGTACAACCTTGGGTTTTATTTGGAGAGTTTCCCGGGCATTGCAGAAATGAAAGCTTTTATATCTTGAATTTGAAATAAGATGGCTTTTAATGAGCTATTTCAAAGTACCACATCTAGAATTTAGCATTCAGGGTGCTTAGAAAAATTTGATTGTCCCTTACAATCTGCCAGTAGAGCGAAGTTTCCAAACAGCAAAAAGGATTTCCTAAGATGTTGTGAAAATTCATGTGAGAAATGCAAAGTAGGATTCCATATAGGATTAACCCACTGACGGTGTTCCAGCCAGCCTTATAGGCTATATCTGCCATTCCACATTCTTTAATTGCTGCCAGATAACACAGTACATCCTGTATTTCCCTTGTTTTGGGTTATTTTATGACTGCACCAATTGCAGGCTTTAGAGTATCCTGCGTCACAGATTCTGTTTTATCTTAAAACCATCAAGGACTGTGGTGGTGCGAACTGTTGTAATGAATAAACACTGTTGCTGTTTACAGTATTTTATCTCTGAATATAACCCTTAAATTAAGAATTATTGTCTGAGAGAACCCAAGGAAAATTGTGTACATATTTATAAATTTCATGTAAGGGCATGTTGGATGTTGAAAGCCTTTGCATTCTTTTTCCACAGAGAATAGCAACAGCAACAAAACAGTGGTACCTGCAGAACTGGGTCGAGATGTGTTCCCAGGTTCATGTGCATCTTGTCCCCATCCACTTTGCAGCCGTTACTTCAATCAGTGGAGGCTTTCCTTCTCTAGCACTGTAGACTCATTTCCATCTAGCTCCTGACTCTGTGGCAGACTACGGGAGGAGAAAAAGGATATTTGGGTGTATGATGTATAAAGCTTCTGCCCACCTTTTTTTCCAGTTTCCTAAGAATTTCTCTTTTTTATGGTTTTTCATAGGCTTTCAGCAATAATTAGGAAGGTCTATTGATTTAGAATGAAATGTAACTGGTACTTTTTCCAGAGTGCTTTGAGATTATGGTGCCAAGTTTCTTCTGCTTCATGTAGTCACTAAATGAACGCAGAAGAGTTTGCCTCCTTTGGCCCACTCAGGCAGCAGTAAGATCAACACAGCCGGGGAGGAGAAGGTGTCAAAAATAGCTGAAAAATCTGGAGGGTTGGTTCTTTAGTACTGGGAGTTCGTCTGCCCTTCCATGTCTTTGTGCTTAGAGGAAACATTTCTGTGGTTGACTGGAGAAAATTTACAGATCGTGGAGGTAAACTTGGGGCTTCCAGTCAACCCCGTGTCTGTCTGCACGTCCTGCTCACACGTGATTAATGTGTGCTGTATTAATTGTGGGTAAACAGTCCTGTATGTGTGGTTGACCAAATAGTTCTGCTTTAACCAGTACACATCCTAGGCCAATAAAAAAACCCCTTAATGCTGCCACCAAGCACAGTGGTTTCCTGTAAAAGCTAGAGAATGCAGTTTATAATTTGAAACTGTTGTGCTAATGCAGACATGTATTTGTTAAAGGGTTTTCCCATACCATCTGAAAGGAAAGAAAAATATGTATTTTTTGATGTTTCCCTGTTTGTTTTTAAAATATATATCATAGTCTTACAATCAAAACTCTGAACTTTAAAAAAAATACAATTCAGAATTCATAAATATATTTCTCCTTTCAATTTTTTAAAAAAATTTGCTTCATTTATTCCTTTTCAAATGTAGATTGATCTTTGATAAAATGCTACTTATGCTACATATAGTATATAAATATAAGAACTTTGGGCTTGAGTTTTAAAATTCTGAAGTTTTAAATATTTATTCAGATGAATCTCTTTAGCAGAACATATTTTTAATTAACTTTTTGAAATGCTAACATATGGCAAAATGTACCTGTTGAAGTTCAGCAATCTACTTCTATTCTTTTTTCACTCTCTGAGAAAACTAGAAGACATTTAAAAGCGAACTGTTATTTATATATCTTTATACCATCCCTGGCCTCCGAAATGAGCCAAAATTCATGCAGTGCTGAGCGAGTAATCTATATGGAAAAAGCCACGGAAAAAGTCTTTATATTTGAGAAAGGCTGAAAAAAAGACCTAAAAATTTTAGCATTTCTGTCTTTTGGTGTCACTGAGCAGTAAGAATTTAAACCCCTCTGTAAGGAATCTGTTTTCAACTTTTAGCAGGACAATGAAAAATCGTGTGGGCTACAGTAATGTAGTATTTACCTTACAGTCTGTATTTTGTGGCATTTAAAACATATTTGACTGGTTCAAAAGGAGCAGTCTGGATTCCCTCAATTCTATCATTACAGGAAAATAATTATTTCCTAAAATTGGAAAAGCTTCAATACCCAAAGACTCTTGTCTTGACTCTTCTTGCAGTAAAAGGTTTATAAAAATATGTGTCATAGTTGTAACAATTTTCTCTTCCCACAGAATTGTCCCATAAATGACATTATCACTATACTTGGAACTGCAATTTGCACATTATATCAGCCTAAAACAATTTGGTACATTCATTTCCCCTCGCTATTGTGGTCTGTAAATGGAGTGACACCATGAATGGGAGAGTTTATAAATGACTGCTAATTGCATGACCAGACTGAGTCGAATGGGATGAGTGCTCATTTTACCTTAATTGATAACTTCAGTTCTTACCTGACAGAATGAAATAATTAATGATGACAGTAACACTTAATAATTGGAAAATACACATTTTAAATGATACTTCCAGGGTTTATATATGTGATACATTAAATTTATATAATGATAAATTATCTAGGAGAAATGATTTCTTTAAGTTTTTGTTCTATTTTTATTTCAAAGACAGGAGCAGCAAAAATAAGTGCATTATAGAACAAATGCTGATGACAGTGGGATAAATAACTTATGAATAAACTCTTTAGTCTCTAGTTAAATTGGACTGGGTTTGAATTTAATTATACTTATAATGGAATATTAATATATATTTATTTTAAACTAAAAATGGAATAAACACATCATAACCTGTGCTTGAGCCGAAAAGTGATCTATAAATTTTGCTCAATACAGTTTAGTTTGTTACTGATGTAAAAGCCAAGTTGTTAATTTGAAAAGAAGAAAAAAATTGTGCCTTTTTGGATTTAATATGGTTTCAGGAACTTCAGGCTTCTTTATGATTTGTTTTTGTCTGATAAAAATCTAAAAATAAGTACGAAATAGGATAAAACTTTTCCATATAATAAACTTCATTCAGAGGTCTTGTTCTGGCTGTACCAAGAAGAACCTATAACTGAGCTTTTTCTGATGAACAGTAAGACAGGATATTTGAAAGGTTTAACACAAAAACAGTAGATGAGCAAAACAAGACTAATAAAATCCTTAACTTGTAGGTTCCTAGTCTCCTGCTGTTCTCATTTAGGTGGGCTTCATACTAGGAAAAAAGTCTGACTCACCAGGGATTTTAAGACTAAGATGCCTATGAGTGCTAGCATCAGTACATGCAGGCAACACAAAACAGCAGAGATAAGAGGAATAACTTTCGAAAACTGGTAGTCGTTTTTATGCCAGTAATAAGATCAGTTATTTTTACGTTTCATTTAATACAGATATTTACAGTATAAAGATATTATGAAGTGCAATGAATTACTGGTAAAAGCTGTTTGTATTTTTTCTCAAGGAAAGGGTTCTCACTGTAAATAGATATAAATATGTGTATGCAAAGATATTTCAGAGGAATTGTAAACTGGATAAAGTCTGTGCTAAGAAATTAGACTCTTCTTCCCATCTAGGACTAATAGAGCAAATCCCTTGAGGCTTTGTTGGAACAAATTCATCTTGTGTAATGACTCTGAAAGTGAAATCTCTTGAAATATAAGAAAAACACCATAGACACCACTGAGCTCTTTAGTCCCTTCACTGTTAGACCTTTCCTGATTTACTGCTGGACTAAACTCATTAACTACTGGCTCTGTAATAGTCCCCAGACCAAATTTTACAACTTCCATTTCAACTTCTGTTCTTTAGCTCAGTGTTTGACCCACTGTCCTTGTTAAACCCTTACAAGAGTGCTGGCTTAATTTTGGGGGGAATACTGGGGCTTATGAGCCTTACATCATCCACAAGTATTCATGCAAAACCTTAGAAACAACCGATTCCTGGGAAAGTAGCAGTGATACTCTTCTGTCAAAAGTCTAATTCATACTCCCTATTTAAATAACCTGGTTTCTGACATAAGAATTCTCTTATTAAAACACAGTATGACCAGTCTTTCTTCCACAAACCAATTTCTTTCACGGTTGCCTCCACCTATGCTGCTGCACCAGTGCAAATTATCATGATGGTATTCTGTAAATTACATCTCAGAATGGCATTTGTAGCTTATGAAATGGAAACCTAATGGGAAAATGTTTATGGCATATTTATATGAAAATGGTCTGCAAAATAGCCCTAAGCAAAATCTTTGAATGTGGGTGACAGAATCATTTAGACTCAATTTGAATTTTTTTTTTTTGGTAAATGGATACATTGATATTTCCACCTAACTGTTACTTTGAAAGTTATGTGAAAGTTAGGAGCAGGTTTGCCTAACAAGTCCAGCTTTAGGACTAAAATGTAAAAATGCTTTGTTATTTTTAAGATTTCAGTGTTAGTACTGAATAACAGGACTTTGATAATGGCTTTGGCTTGTAGAAAATTATTGTAACTTTTGCTACAGAAACCATGAAACCAGATTACTTTGACCTGAATGGTTGTTCAAGACCTCATCCCTACCCATTGTTAGGAAATAAAGACATGGTGTTTTATATCATTATGTTGGCTACATAATAGCACTCCAAGGTAAAAACTTACACCTTAAAAATACCTTCACAGACTGTGACCAGAAGTTTATTTCTTACTGGTGGAAGCACTGTACAGAAAGGAGGAAAGTAAGAGGTAAGTAAAACACTGTTTTGTTTTATACACTAATATATGTCAGTATTAGCTGCTGATAGGTAAATCTGAGGACTATAGTTGAAAAACTGCCAGAAAGAGAGAGAGTAAAAAGCAAGAACTGTATATGTAACCTGTGTGTCTATCTGCATAAAGATGATTATAAATGTTAAATAATGTTAGACTTCATATTTCCATGGCACAGCCTGACTCCCAGCCCTCCTGCACGTGTACAGGGATGCTTTGTATTAGAAAAGCCTTTCCCCTTGAGAACAGTCAGGGTCTAATCCCATTTTCATTACAGGATTGCAGGGTTTATGTCCTTTCAGTCCTAGTCCTAAGCATTTTGTGCAGCTGGTTCCAAAAGAACTATTTGACTAGAATTGTTACTGCTTTATGGATTATTTTTCCCACAAATTGAGAAAACCGATTTGACATAATTTATTAAATATTAAGGAAGTATTAAATAAGCTGGTAATTTGCAGCGATAGTTATACAATACTTAATGATACCTAAATCTCTTCTATCTAAGGCATTATAATTACTAAGAAAAAAATGAGAACGCAAATAAAAACATTTTTGCTAACCTCACCTTGGCTATTCAGGAAGAACTTTGAAGCAGAGTTCAGTTTATTAACATAAACATTTTGAGGACTTTTGTTGCAGGTTAGTCATAACAATCCTCAGCAATATTTTTTTTGCTTGTCAACGATAGCAGGGCCTCTGAGGTCTATTAAAGAAGTGTGGGTATTATACTGCATTTCAGTGCATCTCTGTGTCACTAGTCCTGTTTTGCTTTGATTGGTTTGTGGCTCAACTGATTTAAACTTTTGACAGCTCGAATTAGGGTGTTCTCTGTAAAAAGTTCACACCAAAATACACAACTTGGCTGATTTAGACCTTTGGTTGCTTTGGTAGGGATACAAATACAAGAAGAAAAGACCACCAAAAGAAGTGCACAAGCTGAAAAATAGCCACCGGTTCTCTCAAAGCTCCTCCTTTTGAGAAGTAGGAAAAAGCTCTGAAAGTGGAAGATATGTCAAATTGTTGTGGTTTTAGGTCTGTCTGCTCACTGGCAGTAGCTAAGGCAGCAGAGAGTCCTGTGATACTTGCCAAAGATCACTTTGTATGTCATCCGCCCCACTCTTCCTCAAACAGTTGGTGGGGAAGTGGGTTATACAGTCAATTTTTATGATGGTCATTAAGAAACATATCTGTTAAGTTATCATATTTTCAAGGAACTAAAGCATGTCTGTCCAAAAATGTATGCAGACTATTTCATACAAAACCTGACCAAGAAAATATTATTCCTAAGTTATTGTAAAATGGAACAGTGAAAATTGTGTTTGAAAGAAGGTCTTGCCCAAGGTGGAAAATTTTGTGGAGCTGGATATAGAGATACTTTTTTACACCAGTTCTATACTGTCTCCATATCTACGACGTCTCCCTATCTTTTAGCTGAACGCATTTATTTTGTGTCCTAGACTTGGGTGGTTGTTTAAACCCATTCCCCTCCACGATTCCTCAAGAAATTTACACTCCAAATGAAGCCACCATAGGACATGAAAATAAAAAACAAATGGGAGGGTAGGAAATTAAGTACAGGAGGTAAAGTAAATAAAAATATAGAGCCAGAACTCCAGCTGCTGGAAATTAGTGCAGTCCTATTGAAGCCTATGCAATTACACTAACTGAGCAATTGCTTCGTTATTTTTATTTATTTTACCCTTTGTTCTCTCCCTTCGTTTGAGCTTTGAGTCAAATTAAACTGAGCTGAATTAACATCAGCTGAAGAGCAGTCCTAATGTGAATCCTGTTATGGGTCTGTGGGGAGAGGGAAGGGGCCGGGCGGGGAGCTTCTGAGGAAGCCTCTCAGAGAGAAGAGTCAGTCTGCACCAAGACTATGGCTGTGCATACTCTCATGTTTGGCCTGTGTTTGTCTCCTTTTCACCTTTTTTCCCCCCCCGGGGGAAGTCTCACTGTCAGTGTGGGTAGGAGGGTGCACCAGGGCACCACACTTCCAGGGAAGGCAAGCAAGCCATCAAATAAGGTATTAGCAGAGATGGTGGGGTCATAGCCACACTCCATAAAAACACAAAAATCGAGTGGTTTTCCCTTTCCCAAGGATTTCTCCAGCCTGGCCTCAACCCTGTTTGCAGTGAGCCTGAGAGCAGGACTCAAATGTGCATCACTGTGCAGGGTGGGCTCTGGATGGACCAAATCTGAACTGTGGCAGCAGGAGATCACCAAGAGGAAAAGGGAGATGAACACATAGGGAATGCATGGTGTGGGGTGATAGCTGCGTAAATTATCACAATAGTGTGGAAATAATGATGACTGCAAAGTCACAGTTGGTAATAAATGGAGTTTTCGACCGAGTTGGTTAAAATAGGTTTAAGGTAATGGTGAGAGTTTTTTTTTTTTATAATGACTTTTCTAATTTTGACTTGGAAAGAAAAAATTATCTTTTTTATTAGTGCTCCATGAATAAATTGATGGCTGTTTTGAAACTAATTTCCAGTACAAATGACATTTCTTATCCAGGTTTTATTTCTGGTAGTTGTTGAACAGCAAAGCTCTCCTGTGTTAGACTTGATCCATTGCTCATTCAATGCTTAAATATATATATTTGTACATCATTGCTCATAAATACATTAAAAGAACATTAATCTGTGAAGTTCTATGAAGCAAGGAGTGTTAACACTAAGTGGATTTGCAGTTCTAATTCATCTGCCTTTTGCATTAAGGTACAGTCTTTAATTACATGTTCACACGTACTCTAGTGCGTTTCCTACTTTCGTCTTTCTTTTCATTATTCACTGCGGAGTCCTTTCTGTCTCTAAGGCTGGAATTAAATGTGGAATTGTACATTTACTTTTAGCCTCATTTAGGACATCCATCAATGTACCAGCAAAGTACCTGGAGAATTTAGGCATTTATCTCCTTTTGACATACAGGGCTGTTATTTCCATCTTACAGAGGGAGACCTTTAAGAGAGGAAGAGAGGTGTTTAATGACATCAAGGCAGATTTAACCTGGCTAAAAAAAAAAAAAGAGAGAGAGAGGGAAGAAGCTTAGAGGGCGGAGTATCTTAAATTGAGGACTGATCTTCATTTCCTGGGATGAAACAGCATCTATTTAGAGGTGTGTGTTTTTTAGTAGAAAAAAAAGCAACTCAGTCAGAACAAAATGCCGTTATCTGCAAATGTAACAATACGACACTGTGAGTGATTTGGCTGTGAACAATTTTTACATAGATATTAACCAACCAAGCTGTCAAGCTGCCCTTTCTAAAGCTCAGTCGCAAGGGATGTGGCTGTTGCTGAGGTTGGCCGTGAGACCGAGGAGCTCATTGCCCTCCTGCTGATGAACACTAGAAATTGTGGACTTCCTGACTGAGGTCACATCCCCATGAGCTCAGGGCTTTTTTTCAGACCCAAATGAAATTTCACAGTACAAGGGAAAGGCACTTTTGTGACCTGTTGACTCTCTCCATACCAAAAATTGAAAGGATTAATTCAAACAATGAAGGTGTTGAACTTGAAATAATTTTGTATGACATAAAGTATAAGACAACCCATATATTAAGGTGTATTTTAACTACTAAAACACTTTTTCACCAAATATGTCTTCAGCTATGTGTAGTGTAATAGCCTTTACTTGATATCAGATGCCTAATTCAAAATGCATTTCACTATCAGGACAAAAAGCAGGAAATTCTTTATAATAAAGAATTCTAGAAAGTAAAGCAAGATAATATTCATAATTAGTTTTTCTGTATGATCTAATAGTCTTTTTGACTCCTCAGATTTGTTATTAGATAGGTAATAAACAGGTTTTTATTTTAAGCATTAAACACCTAAATTTGAAGGGAAAACCTGGATATGCTGTTATAGTAAAAAGTGCTACTTGCTGAAGCTTCTACGCATGTTGAAATATGAACTGTAAACATCCCTCTTTAAACATATTGTCTCAAGATTTTCTATTCCTCATGGTCTTCTTGTGTCACTCAGCCCACCATGTATCTGTGAAGAGGTTGGTATTGAAAATCATGTCACTGGTAGAGGGTTCAGATTTTTCATCATTCATTCTCAGTTCATTAGTACTACAGGTGGAATTATAGTCAGATAATTTTGTTGCCTCCATGAAAATGGAGGGGTTTTTAATAAATATTCTTTTCCTCTGATGTATATCTCTTGGAGAGAAAACCACTGACTTGGTTGCACGTGTGATAATTTAATAAAATATACAACAAATTGTAGCTATCATGCATGATGATTATCAACACAACCTGCCACCAGCTGAGGAAAGAAAAGAGTGCTTTAATTCATGAAATACATAAGCAAAACATTGAGCTTTATTTTACATGTGGATCCCATTCACATTATTTTCCCATTCTGTTGAAAACCATGATTATATCTGGTGTGTACTAATGAGAAAGAAATGCATAATATAACTGTTAAGCAGGTGGAGCCATGGGCTTTTCACATGTGTGGCATTAAGTAGAGAGGAAGGCAGTGCAGTGGTAAAAATCATAGAATCACAAAATTGTTAAGGTTGGAAAAGACCTCTTAGATCACTGAATCCAACCATAAGTCTGAGGCTTTGGTGAGGAATGGAGTGAGAGAAAGAGAAAAAAGGTGAGGGAAAGGGCTCAGGAGGGAACTCAGGAAGGGAAAGTGAAAGATGTTATCTGATTGTTATTGGTATATGTGTCCCTTTGCTTCAAAGCCCTTTTTGAAGCCGAAGGTGATTTCACGGTTTTCACGGACCAGTGACTGCGATCAGTGGCAGTCTCGTGCTTCTGCAGAGGATTTTCTTTTGTGTGACAAAATACCCGGTGGGAAAATGGTACTGGAGAGCCAGGTGTCAGCTACAAGAGTGCTCTGTTTCCACCCCGTGTGGAGATCTGCAGCCCCCGCTCCCTGCAGCCGGCCCGTGGGCTGCCCTAATTGCTAACACGCTCCGGTAGCCGTGCGCGGCGTGCCAGGAGTGAAACCCTACCTCGATCTCAGAGAGATAAAGTGCAATGGAGCAAATGCATGAAGTAAAGCTTCAGGAATTCTAGTAAAACCAGGTGAAAACTAAGAAAAGATGAAATAAGAACTAAAGCGAAATTGTGCCTAAACCTGAAACGTTCAGGGACGTGAAAACATATTTATTCTCTCTCAAAAGCAGAGGTATGAGGAGGAATACTCTGTGGCCCTCCTCCTACTAGCTCTGTTATTTTCCAGTCAGAATCACAAGGAAGTGGTAGTCTTCCTGATTCAGCCTGGGGATTGGGAGAGTTAAACTTTGGTTCTTTGTGCAGAGTTATTTTAAAATCCCTTGAGGAATATGCAGCAAATCTGATGAGCAGGATTCAAGGAGCAGCTGCAGAGAAGCACACTGCAGGCTTGGTGAGCCTGGTATCCCCAGCACACATAAAATGCAGAACTCACTTTGTACATGGATCAGCTGTGTGGGTACCTGGTGCATCAATCTGGCCAGGATCAAATCCTGCCCACTGACTTGTATCAGTGGGAAAAGAAATATTCCGTAAAAGTCAATACTGGTTCTCATGTGAGACTAAGAGTTCCCTGATTCCCTGATGTGGTACAGGTTGGATCACGTTCTGAGGCTTATAGTTTCTTTTACAGCCCTAGCCAAATTTGGTTTTTCTCATTCATTTTGGAGGTGACTCTTGGTATCTTTTAACTCTCCAGCCTTTTCTGGAATGCTCTTAAATTCTTAGTTTTGATGCTATCTGGCTGCAAATAAAGACTAGTTGTGCACTGCTTTAAGGAGTGTTTACTTTTGTCTGTAAAGCTACATCATACGGGCAGTCTAATAAAGTTCTGTCTCCGAAACAGTTTGATTTAAAAAAAAAAAAAGCAGTTATTGGGTTTTTGGTTGATTTTGCTCTTTTACGATCTGTAGGAAAATAGCTAAGAAAAACGTTATGGAAGCGCATAGGGGAATTGCTGAGGAAATTATATACTATGGGTTATATTTTTAATGTATCAACCTCAAAACACAGAACAACACCGATTTATTGGTAGGTGCTGATATTTGAATCTCTAATTCCAGTTTGTTTCTTTGCTCGTCTCCTCCTGGGGCTCATGGTGGCCCAGAACACCATTTGTAGCTTTCCTGGGAAGGAAGTAGAAGAGCAGAAGTTTGATTATCTCACTCCAGTTTGTTGGGGAAAATTTAGTTAAAATATTAGGTATTTCATCTCAGAGCAGTATAGGAGAACAATCAGCTCTCCTTGGCCGCTCCTTACCTTTAATGCCAGCATAGTGAAATGTTGCAGTTATGTAGCATTAACATAGTAGAAATGTAGGAAAGAGATATGGCCTTTGTACATTAAGTTCAAATTATTGAAATTATGTTTTTTTCTTGCAAAAAAAGTGAATGTATTGTTGAATAGCTCTCCAATATTTTAAATAGGTAAACCTCTCATAATTGTCCTCAATAACATTAAGCTGGAGCATTACTTTTATAATTAAGGGGCGAAGCCCACTTCTAATATAATTTTTATTAACTCTTTTTAACTTAAAACTTTGACAGTCCAAAGGGTACTTGCCTAGGTCACGGTTAGGTTAATACAAATGACAAATGTACATTACTTTTAAAGCATAAAATTAAAATTATTTTTCATTTAATAATGAAGAAGAATTGTACTGCTTTTTCCAACTGATACAGCTGCAGAGAGAAATTCTTGAGCATAAAAGAGAGAAGAGCACACTTCCTAATATTTTACCTGTATTGTGTTCTAAATTCTCTTAAATGCTCAGTTGCTAGGGATAACTTTGCAACACAGGCAGCTTTCATGTTCACTAACATGACTGTAATCATCATCACTTTAATGAGATAGCTGCAGAATGAGTTGAGTCCTGAGGGAAGCTGTCCATGTGACAAATATCAGAGTTGTTTTCATGGTGCAGAGGTAGTTGTGTATTAAAATATAGGATGTCTCTGGAGGAAGGCTTCTACTAGTGTAGTTGGCTGCATGAAACAACAAAGAGCTTGGACAATTTCAGAGCTCTATTTTTTGTTTTAATGACATTTGACAACAGTACATGCTCCAGAAAATTTTATATAAGGTAAAGTTTGGCTGGCGAGTTCTGCCTTTCTGTCTGATATAAGCATATTTATCCAACGGATTAATTATTTATGGTCCGGCCTTTCTATAAAACTACTGTTGTATTTCTATTTACTGGTTTTAAAACACTGTCTATGTGGGTGGGCAAAGTGATACTGCAGTGCTTACCTCCTGTGCCAGCTGGCCACCTAGATGTCTGACTGTGTGTGTTCAACTTTGCTCAGTTGTCACATGACATGAAGCAGGGCTGTGACCCCGCTGATACTCCTGCTTGTAAATGTAAGCTCAGCCATAAAAATTGCTGTGATTCCGTCAACAGTAGGTTCCTCTGTGATGTTTTCTGAGCTCCTATGTTTGCTGAGACTAGTAGAAATAAAGATTTTTGCATCTATAAAGTAAAATGTATTTGAAACAGGACCAAAAATTGTCATGGTTAGACCTGAATGTGAAAATTTTTATGTCTTGCTTATGGTCTACCTAAAGGGATAACAACTATTGTAAAGCCATGTTATTATTCAAACTCCCACGCCTCCTTTCACATTTCACATACTTTGGTTAGAGGGGTACACACTTGCAGAGTTTTGGGGGCTCTTCTTGTTTGGTGTGATAATCTGTTAGGCTTCTACTGAAATTCTGCCAGCTGGGGAGAAAGAACATTAGGATGCATCTAAGCATGTCATAGAATTGAGTGCCAACGCTGTGTTCCAAAGAATTACTTTCTACTGATGTTACATTCTTGTCTCTAGGAATGTTTGGAGGTCACCATCAAGAATTGTGACTCAGCTTCAGCAGGGACATTGCTCTCTGCAGAATACAGCAGATAAAGGACCAGAGGAGAGGAAATGGAATGGGCTTTCTGAGGAGCTGCCCTGAACAAATCTATTTTATGAAGAGTGAAATAATATCAACAAGCACAGCATTTTGTGACCAGATATTAGTAAGAACTGTACAGAAAGAGAGAGAACAACATATTGGCAAGTGTTTTCAAGTACTCACACTCTTCAGACCCCTCAGGATGGTTCCCCACAGGAAAAGTGGGAACCTTAGTGCTGTTATCCTTGCTCTCACTGCTTCAGCCTCCTGGAAAAGGTCTCCAGCAGCAGCACAGGGAGACCAGCAGAAGGCAGAAACAGGGGGAGCTAGAGAAAGCATGGGATAAAATTAGCAGAGGTACCAGCAGCAAAACTTGTCTGTGCCTCTGCTGGCACTTGCACAGGATGAGCCTTCCAAAGGACTTCATGATACCCTGCTGAGTTCACCTGGTAGACTTTTGAAAATTTAACTTAATTTGATTAGAGGCTATGAGAACTGGTTCACAAAAGTATTTCTTCTTTCCCTTTTCCCTTTTCCTTTTTCCCTACCCTTCCCTTATTTCTTTCCTTCCTTTCAAATCACCACAGGGATGAATGGGGTAACAGAAGGCCAGAGCTGCCTTGCTGTAAAGGTCACCTTTTAACTTCAGCTCCACTTTCTGCTGCAGGGTGCTCCTGATAAACTCGCTGCACACCAGGACCTGGCCTCTCGTGTGGGCAATGCAATTGCAGGATGGCTGGTTTGGAAACACTAAAATTGTTTATAAAACCTCCTGCTTATCTCTTCTGGTCTTCGGAGTCGATTACACTTAAATGAGTCTGACTGGTTACAACAGCACCAAACTGTTTCTGACTGTTTTAGTCCAAATAAAATAGACAGCAGGCATAGGGCATTTTGTCTCTGAAAATAATGCACAATTAAAAAGAAACAGAAAAAGAAGCTGAATAATCTAGAAATGATGTCTCAGTTTTGAAGAGTGAAGAAGATTGACAAAATAATGTGGAAGGAATTCAGGAAAGATAAGCTCAAATTGAAAATAAAGTATCATGCAGTATTTTAAGACTAACCTCAGGGTTCTTTGAGTAAAAGGTAACCGTATTTATCAAAGAGAGATTTCCCTTTATTTTGGATGTGATTTGATTCTCTGGCTTTGCTGTAACACATAAGAGGCAACTTTCTGTTTCAACCACAAAGGCCATGAGATGTGACTGGAGGCAACAGCTCATTCAACTGATTTCAGGGAGTTGAGGCAAGGGATTTAATCCACTCCTTAAAGGTGCCCAGGAACAGTTTATGCCGCCTGAGGTTGTGCTTGTTCCTGGCTGGTGCAACAAACAAAGGATGTACCTCTTCTTACAGTTTTCCTCACTTAGATGCAAGTCATAGGGTATTTATAAATAGAATCACTGATCCTTCTCATAAAATGTAGTTTTTGCTTACATCACTACAGAATTCCTGTTCTTGTTATCAATGTCTTTTTATTCCTAGAATCAGCAGAGAAACTTTCCTTCTGTATTGGTTTCTAAGAAGTCAGGGATGTACAGTGCACTGCATAAAAGGTATTCCTATTTATACTTATATACTTGTACATATATATATTTGTGTTTACATATTGTGGGAAATCATCAGTGATGAAAGAGTATTTCTGGGGAAGCCTTGATATTGGGGAGCCACTCTATCTCCTCTTTCTATGTCAGAATCTGCTTGTTGCTATATAAACATATTAAGTGCATTAATTGAGGCATCTGCGTACTGATTTCTTTGCACACTCGCATACAGATTCTACCAAGACGTAAAAAAATATGTACAATATTTGGAAAGAAACAAAATTCCCGTCCTGGGGAAGTCCATTACTGTTTCCTTTTCCCAGGAGTAACAGTAGAGAAAACTCCATGTCTTTAAGTAGTAATCAGTGTCTCAGGGTCAAGTAGGACACATTTTGAAGTTTACTCAACAGGATTTTCCTCTCTTTTCTGCATCTTCTGGTATTTGCTTTATTTTACTTGTGTTTTCTGTTTGTCTTTTTTGGGAAGAAGACCAGACCCCTCCTGCCTAGGCAAGACAACTCTTCATCCCTACGTTATGCCCTCCGTTTCTCTTCCCTGCCTTTCCCAGCTTGCCTTGCATCCCAGGGCAGGCTGCTGTGCTTTTGTCCCACGGGCAGTTTGGTTTATGTCAGTCCCGTGTCAGATTTGGGCAATCAGCATGTGACATTCCGGCGGCGTTTGTGGATCGATGGCGACTGGGCAATGCCGTCGTAATGTGTTTCTCATCTGTTGGTCCTCTCAGACCCTTCTTCAGAGTTCAGGTCCTGATCCCAATTAGTCGCAGCAATCCTAAACACTCGGGGATGGCTGACGATTGCTGCGGTACGGGAGATAGGGGCAGCTCCTGGGTGAATGCTGGGGTTTTGTGGCACTGCTGCGCGTGTCTTTAAACTCCTGTTGGACATTAGACACGGAACAATGGGTGACTGCAACACGGCCAAATAAAAAAGCTAAAGCTCTGTCCAGCTTCAGTGGGTTTAGAGTCTCCTCTATGACTTTTAAATGCTGCTTGACATTAGGAGATATATCCTGTATACTTTTGGAGCCATAGCTCCTTTCCCTGCCTGAATTCTGCCTGTATTCTGTTGCTCAGAGTTTGATGCGAATTAATCACTACTATCCAGCTGTTGAGAAATTTGAATGCAGACAATAGACCCATCTAGCTGCATTGTTTCCCAGTGCTGTCACTGGGCTGTTATTCCATTTTTGATTTCTGGTACCAAAGATGTGGCTACATGATCAGACTACTGAGGAAACAAAAATATCCTAATTGAACATAGGTATCAGGAAAGATTCCACTTGTATTTCTTGACATGAAGTCTTCCTCAGTGTTAGCTTTTCTGCACTTTGCTGCTGAGCAATGATCAGTCTTTTGTGGCTGGTAAAGTGAATCTTTCAGATATGAGGTTTGAAAACACCTTCAAAATCTTTTGAGAGAAAAAAGCAGAAAGTAAGCATGAATATATTCAGGCACTGGAAATTGACATAAAGTGGAGTTTCACCATGTGTTCACAAGAATAAAATGGCTAAGTTGGTAAGTATTAAAGATGAATATAGCAGAAATGATAATGAAAGAAAAAAGAATATTTAGGGTCTTCTTAGATTATCAATGTGACACTTGGTGTGAACTGAAGGAGATATGTTCTTAAAGAGATTATGGAAATATATGTCCCACCAGAGGTTGCAGAGAATCGGGCATTTCATTCTGGACCTCACAAGTTTTGTAAAATTACGGATTTAATAAACAAACCATTTTATGTCTCTGTAAGGAACTTAGAGGGGATTTCGAAAGTCAAACACTGAAGACCCTTGCTTTGACTGTGGTGGTAAAAGTAACATCTGCCTCAGACATTTTAACAACAGACTGTTCAGATCATTCTTTTCAGCTATGGTAGGAGACGTGACAGACAAGCCATCCTACCCCTCTTTTCTACACTTATCTCTCTCAGCTAAACTAAGCATTACATCGAAGCACTCCTATCAAGGACATTCAGATTTAATTTTACCTTTCTCTTTCAGATGTTCAGTTCATTACAATAACTTTTGTGGTTTCCTAATTAAAATAATAATACAGAAATAAAAGAAAACAATCAATTTTTTTTGGTCGCATCCCTGGGATGTCACAAAATCTTTTTTGTTCTCTAAATCTGAGACGAAAGTCCTGTCAGAAATTTATGCCACAGTCATGCATATTTACCAGTACCGACCCAGGACCCCGTGAGATGTGGATCTGAGTGCTACCCACAAGTAATTTATCCCAGTGATTCTGGTGTGTGTGTTGTCTTTTCTTGTGAAGAGTCTCCAAATCAACAAGTAAAAAGCATTTACCCCCAGGATGGGTAGCCAGCATGAGGTCACAGAACAATCTTTTTCTTTTAAAAACATGGGATTATATGTCTATGATGACATATGCCTGGGGTAAATGCAAATAAATAGAAAAAGAACCAAGAATCTTCATTGCTGCTTTGGTCAGCAAGGCCCCTTCGTCTCCCATTGTTCTATTTCTTTGTCTCCTCTTGGGCATACAGCTCTTCCCAGTGTTAACCCACCACAAGAGACCTGCCAATTCTTCCAGGTTTGCTGATGTTCTTCATGCTAGGCACGTTTCATTGTAGGATTCTTATGATTCAAAAAAATGTTACAGGAGCATTAGTTTCTTTTCATGCTTTCAGTTTAATTTTGTTAAAGGTTTCAAGTTCACAGTTGCAAGAGTTTTGTGAAAGCTCTATTCTACAAGATTTCCTGAGGAAAGTTAAAAGGCAAGTCTCAAAAACACAAAGCCAAACAAGGAAAAGACAGAAGCAGCTTGAGGAGCATTGAAAACTATGTTTCAGTATGAAGAGATAATAAACAATAGCTTTCAGGGTCTATCATGATCAATTGTCTCTAATTCTCTATTTCAACACATGGTCTTTGTAAAGTGGACAAAACTGGTTTTATTAAAACAGCAATGACAGCAAATCATGCAATTCCTCAAATCATCTCTTCTCCTTGTCAGAAATCATTCTGCCTGGCAGGTGTAGCCCATTTACTGCAACAAAAGGTGAAAGATTTCAGGTTGTGATTGCGGAATCTCAGAGAGACAGCGCTCAGCTGAGCACTCAGTCCTCTTCTGTGAAAGTTTAAGAAAGTTTTCCTTGAAACCTGCTTCTCAGATTTCTTACCTCATCCACTGCTTTATTTAGCATTATGGTGTCTCATGACCCTGTTTCATGTGGAAAATATCTACTCCATGACAAAGAGGGGAAGCAAAGAGTTTCTTTGGTGACTATGGGGTCCCTTGAAGTTTCAGCCGTGGGAGTATTTGTTTACTAACTTTTAACCTCTTGTTTGATTCAGAGATACAGATGCCTATGCTGTGTCCATTTTGATTTATTAGAGAGACAGGAAAATACTCTGAAATAGTCTCTAATCTTTGATGTAGTTGATGAAATATTTATCTTGGTACCCAAAGTTGTCAGTGATAGTGTTTCCAACTTCCAGGGCATATATTTAGTGAAGCATCAAGAATTTGGTCCAAGAAAATGATTAATTATGGCCCTAAAGTAGTGCATAAAAGTCACCATAGGAGTTAATTTAAACTGGGTTCACAAAACCCCTTTAATGATCAGCAAGAGATGGCCTACGGATAAAGAGCGTATTAAGAATATTAAGAGGGTGATACCCTTAATATGATTCCACTCTGGAACTTAGGTTCCCTAAACTGCATTCCAAACCCATTTTCTGATGTTAAACTCCTCTTTAAAAACCTCAGTATTTTATACATTCTTCCTTAAGCACACGAACTGAGTCATGCTGTGCTGGACGACCAGCAAGTGGTCAGTGCATCCAGCAGTCCTGTGCTCCTGAATTGACATTCCTCACAGAAGGGCTTCACAGTCCCCTACTTTCCTGACCCAGTGGCACTGTGACAGCTGCGCTTTCGCTGTCCTTCTCCTCTTCCTCTTTCCATCTCTTAGTTTAGATTTGAAGTACGGGTAGCTGCAGTATTTTATTTCTATTTCTCCCTACTCTTTGAGCTGATGTAAATCCTTTCATTTGTATTCAGTCTCCCCAGTTCTTGGAATGACATGTTTTGCAGCCATCCATATTCAGGACAGTGGAACTGATCCCCTTGTTTCCTCATCAGGCTCATGTCCAGCCCTGATAAAAAAAGGCAGGTGATCTGCGTGCCAGTATTTTACCTTTTTCAGGCTACCAACTCCTCCTGAGGTCCAGAGAGGAGTGAAATGCATTCATACAGTGATTCATGCAGTTTACTTTTCCTCAGAATCACTGACTCTGGGGAAAACTAGGTA
This sequence comes from Dryoscopus gambensis, assembly GCA_013389985.1. Taxonomy (NCBI): domain Eukaryota; kingdom Metazoa; phylum Chordata; class Aves; order Passeriformes; family Malaconotidae; genus Dryoscopus; species Dryoscopus gambensis. The sequence continues at coordinate 16,414 of WEIT01040373.1, read as the reverse complement.
TTATTTCAGACATCCACCAGGTCATTTTGTACAAGTGACGCAAAGCCACAAAAAAAATTTTTTTAGTGACTCAAGAAGGCTTGATGGTGACATAAGCCTGCTGAGGGTTTTACTGCTGGCCATCCTGACTGTGGTTTCATTTGATACCTCAATTCCTCACATATATTAGTGCTGGAGGGGCAGTCAGGACCTCATGACTCACACAGCAGAGAGGGGCGTTCAGCCTGGGAAAGGGTAAGGGGCTTTCTCTGAAAAATGCTGATGTGGCATTTTAAGCTTCATCCCATAATTTTAGTTCTTTATTTCATGCTTTCACACTCTTTTATTTCTGCCATATCCAGTGATCTTGGGACAATATTTTCTTTATGCAAATTTCCTTCTGTAGAGAATATTAATCTCTGCCATTGGCATTGATGGACGAGAGTTAAAATTTAATTTTAAATATAAAGCTCTGGCAGAGCACACTTAATTCTCTGCTGTGTTTATAAGATAGTTTTACATAATGACATTTAACCGTAAAAGTTGCAAACTTCAGGCATGCTAGTCCCTTCTATGGTGTTGGTTTAGGAAAAACCATAAGAATAGTTACCTTTCTTCCCAAGATACTGTAGTAGCAGGTATTTTGGTGCAAGGTTGTTTTACCTTATTGGAGTTCAACTTGAAGCTAGAGTTTGTTATTATCTCAAAAGAAAGTAGTTATTTATTACCATAACCAAAATGAACCCCCTATAAACAGTAGCTGCCAGCTGGTACCAGGTTTCAAAATGCTTATAAATTGAGATTTCCAATTATTTTGGCAAAATCCCAGGAGAGTCTTATTTTTTTATATGCTACTCTGCCTGTGGGAATTCACAGAGACGCATTCCACCTCCAGTAGAATTTTACATTAGGTCACAGGTGTACAGCACACACAACAAATAAAATAAAAATCAAAGCCTCACAGCTTTCAGGCATTGTCCATTTTTCATAGTTTTCAGTCCTGGCAGGGAGGGTGTGTTTTAAACCAGTATTGGGCAAGATATCCCGTTCACTTTCATAGGAAGAAGTGACCAGTTTTAGCTGATAAGCACGGATTATCTCTTCTCCAATTGCCTTGGAGAGAGGTGTTGCATCAATGCACAGGTTAAAAGGGCAGTGGAAGTCAACCCAACAGGCTCATCTCCAGCACCATCCAGCCAAGTCCCATGGAGAAATAAATCTCTGCACAAGAAGCAGATACAGGCTCGGTGTTTCCTAGGAGGCTGAGGTTGTGATCCTAGCTCCCCTCACCCTGGGAAAGGTCTGAGCACAGTTTCTGCTAAAGGCTATAGCTATCTGAATACCTCCTAGCTCCAGAGTTAAGAGAGAAAAGGGCCGTCCACTCCCACTTTGTTGTCTTGAGAGGAAGGTTGTTACGTTAGTGAATTTTTATTTTCTGGACTCATTTTACCATTCTTTCCTCCTCTCAGTTTCCACACTCAGTACTAAATGAGGGGCAGGCATCAGCTTTCGACAGCTTTATAAAAACAGGTCAGCACCTATTATTTATAAATTGTTCAGTGAGAAACTGTAAATTGGCCAGAATTTTAAAAAGTAGATTGACAGGGTACCTAGATTTAAAGTTTGACTAAGTGCACAAAATTGGAATTAAAATTGCCTGTGAGTAGAAAAGAATCAACATTCATTTGACTGCCAGGTATTCAATGTTTTCTTTTTCCAAATTTCTTGTTTTCTTTAAGTTTCCATTAATTGCTTCGTTAATGTGAGCCACTTCCAATGAAATAATTGGTCAAGAATGCCTCAACAAGGCCTTTTCAGGTATTTGCAGGGGTTTGGGTTTCAACATAGTTCATATTGTTTAGCAAATCACACGAGGGAGAAGCATGGCTGCTTTCTCCCAGGAAATGTCACACCAGTAAATTAGGCAGGGCTCTAAAAGGAGCTGCGTTCTGTAAAAGAATATTTCCATCGGCCTTCATGGAAACCCCAGGCCTCCGCACCAGGGAGGCGCAGCCTGTGAGTCATGGGGAGCTGCAAGGAGATTTTCATGTTGAAAATGCTCTCTTTCTAAGAAAATTGTCCCTCCATCTCAGCCGGGTGGAGCCTGGGAACTGATAAGAGCAGCAAGGGCAAAACAACCTCTGGAGTCTGGGGAGGAAAAGGGAAAGGAGGGGCAGGATTGGTGACTTTCACCTTTTTAAAAACAGTGTGTTAAGATTGCATTGGACCTCTCTTTCTTTTCCCTCCTGTTGCAAATCCACAGACAAGAGGTTTTTTTCCCTACTTCAAAGTTTGCCCTCTTTCATTAGCATGGTAAGGTGATCATTGTTCAATCTGACAGGGACACAGACCCAAATCTGATCTAAAACATTTGATAGTGGTCCTCTTGTAAAATACGTGATTTACCAACAGCTGCAGTGATTCTACAACAAACAGGTTAGTGTACCAGAGGACTGGGACACAAGTTTGTTTAAACAAATCCAATAAAGTTATCAGGGGAAACTGAAGGAAGTGGGTCACCATTTTTCTGATAACAGTTACACCAATCCATAGATAAGAGGACTGGAAAGAAGGCCCCTCTTTCATCCATGGTTTATTCACATGGTTAATGCAGAAAGATGAATTGCTGTAGGATAAACTCTGATGTGATGTTGTAGGATAAACTGATGTGATATGCTAGCTTTGTTGCTCAGTGTGTGTGTGCAAAAACATGCATAATGGTGTGCAATTTGGGGAAAACACATGATGTTTAAGATTTTGAAGGAAAGAAGCGAGGAGAATGATAAATTTATGTAACGCATATTCTGAAGGCAGAAGGGAACCTGTGAACAAAGAGCTGTGTTCTCTCAGACTTAAGAATTATTTGAAGTAGTTCCTCTGGCTCAAATGTGCAGAAGCATGAGGCAATTGAATTAAAGGTCTGAAACAAAGACTGCCCTGATGGCTCTGGACTTTGAAATGCTGTACTTTACTGTGCATGCAAGTAGTGTAGATGCCTTCAGCAGACAAATGTTAACTTTAAGGAAAAGTAGTTCTAGTGCCAAACGTTAACTTTAAAGAGAAGTAGTTCTGGTGCCAATAGCAATAGAGACTGACATTAACAGTGGTGATTTTCTCCTTCTTTTCATGTGTGTAGCCATGTGCAGAAGCATCGGGCCGTGTGTGAGCAGCATACACACCCCATTATACACCACACAGAATCTGTGAGGCCTAGGAAGAATTTTAATGAAATGACAATAGTATCTAAGCTCCTAAAAACACAGATTTTTGCTTCCGTAATGGAAATGAGCTATGGGCTGGGAAGTGGATGGCTTCAATTCTTCCTGGCTTCCAATTCCTTCCATGTTTTCATGGAAAGATGACACAAAACTGTGCACATACCTTATTTTTGATTAGCAAAGTAAACAGGCACAGTTACTGCTCAGCTTCAGTGGGTATTTCCTACAGTCTCAGAAGTGTCTAATTTAATGATAGCAAAAGGTAATTAGGGGATAAAAAGGCCCTGATGCAACCTGATCTACCGATTATTCTGAGTTTCAATACTGCAAATTTAATCACCTGAGAGAGATGGTATAATAAGCAGTGCCCCATGGTGAGGGTAGAGAGGTTTGAATTACAAATATAATTTTTTGGCTCCTCTATATGGTGGTCTCCATAGCGTGTCCAGCTGGAGCATGATGAGCAACTCTTCTTGTAGTTCTTCCCTTCCCACTCACAAAATGCACCAGATTAAGCAAATTGGCAGCAACTTTCACTGAGTTTGGAGGGGTTTTACAGGCCCATGGTCTTTACTAGTGGTGGCATCCCAGAGACAAATGCAGCCGGCCACCTTCCATCCCACCTCTTAACTTCAGTCACTTCAGCTGGCTAAGCTAAAGTGACTGAAGTTAAGTGGCTAAGCTGGGTAAGGTGTCCTTTACAGAGTCAGTCCATGGGACTCCACCTGAGCTGCATATCTCTTGTATTTCTTTGGAAACTGGGGCCACCATTAGCAGAGAAGGGGCCCTCACTGGCTCTTTAGATTTTTCAGATGATCTCTCTAATTTGTGCAAATTCCAGACCTAAGGAGACTAGTGGTGGCCTTTATGTGGGTAAGGACACTGGTTCATTTGTAAGGAATACACAGTGAAAAATTATGACATGAACTTTGTGTAGATTTCGTCTTTGTTAACCCCTGTCTGCTGTATGTTTCCATGAGTCTCCACATGGCTTTGATTTCAGGTCTTCAAAATATATTTTGTGTTCCTTCCCTGGCCTCCCTTGCAAGACTTTGTTATGCAAAACAGAAAATATTTCCTGAGTTTATGTCTTTGTCAGTAGCTTGAAGTGAGGAAAGTCCTTTTCAAAAAGCTCAGTACTCGTAGGAAAAACAGCTCGTTTCTGATTGTTTTCCATGACAGGATGTCTCTTCTCTCTGCTTGTGGCCCAGAAAGTCTTACACTTTTGTCAGTGTCCTTCATTGCTCTATTTCTTTGTTTAAACCCCCTAACCTATGTTGTAGCTGCATCTCAGTAACAGTGGCCTTGTGTAGCCCACGACAAAAGGCTTTGTGCACACGTGGTCAGTGGTGTCACACACCTCAGGGATGAGGAAGACCTACTCCCAAGCCTTCTTCTGGTCACTGGAAACCTCCTGGTGCTTACCCTGTCCAGAATATTTTCCTGACAGAGGAAAATCGTGTCATAAACCTGATTTTATTTTTCTCGGCCTTCTCAGCCCTTGCGTGGCAGAGCAGGGAATGTACAGGGAATGTAGTGGGAAACCAGAAATCTCCTAGGGCTGCTCCATATGAGCTGTTCTTGGCTGTCAGAGATGTCCCTGAGGCTACCCTTGGTCAAGCTGAGGCATAAAGTAGTTCTCAAGTCATCCAGGGTTTGAAAAACAGCAAAGTTTGTGTAAAGCCCACCATTTCCACTCCATTCCACTTTGTAAGTAGCTGGGTTGGACTAGAAACAACAGTGCCAGGTTGGTTTGCAGTGTGTCTCCGTTAGATCTCCGAGCGAGCCACTGCTAAGTCAGAGACTCAAAATTTATTGCTTTAGCACTCCTCTGTGACGATATGTTCAGGGTAATTTTGCAGCCCTGCTTCAGTGTCGAAGAAAGCCTGGAGGAGGCTACAGTAACCTGAAAACTGCCCATGGGTGTGCTGCAGGCAGGAGAGGGGAAGCTAAGGTTTGGAAGAGAAAAAAAATAGTATGATGAAAGCAAACATGAGCCAAGACATAAAGTCTCATTTTGCTCCCATGTGCTAGTGCTTGAGCAGACTATTGTTCTGGACTCAGAGATTGGTTCTTAATTATGTTGAGCAGTGAATGGTTTAAATTACAGGCGCATAGTTTGGTAAGCACAGAGCTGTTAAGAATTTTGGCTGGAGAGCAGCTGCAGGGCTGCTCTGAGATCTCAGGAGGTGGCTGTAGCTGGAGGTGTTCTCCAGAGTTAGGAGGCCTGCACGCTGCCACCTGAAGCCCCATGCTTGAATGCTTTATCAAAATCTGCCCTTGTCTTTATTCTGCCATTTCAATCTAAAATAAAACATTGCGTATTTATTGTATCATCGCATTTAGACACTACCATTTTGGAATCTCCTGTGGACATCATCAGATCCAGATGTTTGCAAATGTCATCATCCATACACTAAAATGATTACAAATGGAGATATATTTCTGTAAGCTGTTGCTACTCAGTGAAGATTGCCAGTTTCCACTGGCTTGGAGGAGACTTCTCTTTTTAATGGGGTAGGGATGGCCCCAAGTTCAATATTGCAGATTTTCAAATTACACATATTGTTGTATGAAGCACAAGTGGTTGCAGTCTCTGCTCACTCATAAATCTGGACTGATTTCCTAAGAGGTTACTAATTTTAACATGTGGAGGATGATTTTAATATTGGGATTACAAATCTGATTACCTGTCTTTATCTGTAAAGAGTGTGATGTGAGTTCATTATGCTCTCTGATCAAGGTATTAAAAATACAATTCATTTCCAGGGAAGAACTGCTTTTCCTTCAACACACTGCCTTTGCCTAAATTGTCTGACAACTGTGCTGGTATTTATACGTACTGTACACAGCTCTGTCTGGCTTGTGAATGAATACTACTGCCCTCTACTGCAATGAATACACTCTCCAGTCTAAATGTACGCAAAGTATGGGGAAATGATTTGTATGGATGCCCAGACACAAGTAGAGACACACCCAGCACCTCAGAAGGGGCAAGGGTTTGTGCTGACCTCTTTGGTATTGCCCTGGATGTCAGGGCAAGATTGAAGTTTCTACAGCAGGGAAAAAAAAACACCTACCATAACTTGCTCTTGTTGTGCCCTAATTAGTAAACTCAGGCTACATTTTAGATTTTCCCATCCATTTACTAATTTGGAAACAATAATAACAAGTCAGAAATTTAAAATTCATAGCTTTGGCCATCAGAATGATATCACAGAGATAAAATTTTAGGTAGTCTCTTCTGAAAATGGCAACTCTGTTTGGTACCACAGCTTTCATACACAATTAACAAAGTTAGTTATGCCCTCAATAGTGAGACTCTTGATCCAGGATTCCAGGGGAAAGATTACCTGGTTTGACTCCTGCGAACACAAAGGAAATGGAAGGAGATCTCTGTCTTCTCTAAAGCTTTGTGCTACGTGCATATTTCTTTGTGGGAAAACCCTTATTTTTGCTAGGGAATTATAGTCCTGTAGTTTCACTGGGATGAATACGTCTTGTTCTTTCTCCATTAAAAAAATAAAAATAAAAAGCAAAGAAAAAGTAATTTTTTTCAGGAAATAGAAGGAGAAATGGTAATGTACATTAGACTTTACTTTGGAATTTGAAGAAAAGGTGCTTCAATTTTATTGAGTGGAATGGAAGTTTGATTTAGTAGCCTGGCTGATGTTAATAATTTCAATACCTCAAGATATGAAATTTTTAAATGGCTGAAAATTGAAAGTCGAAATAGATCCAAATAAAGTTAAAATGGAGTTCGATGGTTTTTTATTAGCACATATTATGTACTATTTCCAGTGTATTTTCTTATGAATCTGGATGGATCTATGGCAAACTCATGCAACTTCAATAACTAAAAAACTCAACAATATGAGGAGCTGCCAGATTCCAAAAGCAACTGATCCTTCTAAATTGGAAGAAATTGGAAATGGGGTGTAATTGTTATCACAATTATATGTGCCATAAAGATATTGTTTTCATGAGTACTTACTGCCAGGTCAGCTAAACTACGCTCAATAAACTCTGGACCCGGGGGACTCATGAAACTATTCTTCATGAGTGGTCTTCATGTTGTTATTGGACAAGGTATTAAAGCTCTTGGGCAGGAATGGCTGTTGATACTGAGAAAAATATTTCTTTTAGCATCATATGTGTGCATCATACAGTGCTGTGAGAAAAGAGTTTGCGTCAATATATTGTTGAAGTAATACTATGAATATACTGAAAATCATATTCAAGGATAATTGAAATTAGGAGGATAAGAAACATCCTTTGCTGAATTAGACCTGAAGTAAGAAAAACAGAGGTTTTGTGCCTCCAGCATAATTGATTAAGTCATCTTTTGGGGAATATTCATCATGTGACAAAATGAAATTGCCCATCATGTCTTTGCTGGAGACTTGATTTCTTTCAGTTGGTCTTGGGTAGGAATGAAGAAAAAAAACAAAAAAAAAATAAAGTTTGCTGAAACTCTTTGTAAACTCTCAAGCTTAAAGACTCAAGCTAAAGCCTGACTTGGGTTTTCTGTTAATCCAGCACATGATTTATTTACTATAAACAATCCTGAAGCTTGGGAAATGATTTCCAGAGAACAGAGCATGAGTTTTCTGGACAACTTGAAAAATCTTTTTGTAATGAAACCTGTGGATTGGAATTGTTAAAGGATAATTTGCTTCCAATTTAGGTATCTGGCTTGATGGGATCAGTTGGTCTTCTCAATCCAGTCCAAAAACATGAACCACTGAGCATATGTACATTAATCAAGGCTTATGTGTTTAGTAGCTCACAAGGCTGTAAAAGGAACATTTCTTTCCTTTTTGGACACTGGAGCACAAAAAGCAGGCAAACTGTGGTTTCCTCTCACCAGCCATGAGCTTCCTGTAGTTCAAGTAATAGTGATGGTGAATTGGGTACTGCAAAACTTGGCAGCGTCATTCTGGCTCTACAGGTCAGGAAAGCTGTAGAATTTGGTAGGTCATTAAGGAAAGGAAAATTCAAATACCTTTGATCCCCCTGCTTTCTTTGAAAAATGTCATCTGAACAAAGGACATGAAGAGTGCTCTAAAAAATACTAGGATAATTTTCTTTTATGATTATATATCCAAGTTTTAACTGGAGAAGGAGTTAATTTAACCAGCAGCCTCATTGCCTGACAAAGAAATGGACGTGGACATATCTGCTAAGTGACAATTAGATTGAGACATCGCTTCCTTTGGCACCGAAAATTGTAGTAAAAGCCTTATTCTGCAAGACACACTAGGACTGCACTCCAGGAGATGGTACAGTAGATTGTAAACTTTGCTTTTAAGAATGAAACACTCATTCTTAGTTTATGCTGATCAAAGTAAGATAAACAATGCACAGTTTAATAATTTGTTTTTAGTGAAAAGATCTTAATTGAGCAAGACTTTTTTTTAATAAGGTCTACAGAATTCTGCTAGACAGTCCAAATAACCATCATAAGAAGGAAGCCTCAGTGGTTTCTGAAAGTTGATACCATTTTTTAACATCTCTTCTGTTGATATAATAGTATTGTTTCTCTGCTGTAGTATTATAACTGAAATGTTGCCAGGTATACTACCACATGACTCAATGGTTTATTGTCATTATAAGGCAATGTAGAATTTTTAGCCTTCCCCTCTTTCTTTCTCTTTTCTTCAAATGCTGCCCTCCCAGTTATTTTGGACTATTTCTTGCACACAAATGCATGATTAGAAAAAACGTCCAAGTTTGTGTGCTAGTGCATCATCTGTTCAGTAGAATCATAATTCTGTTCCTCCCATTTCTTATCCTGCATTGCTTCATTTCTTCATGGAAGTTTGTTGTCTAGCTCTAAAGAGAGTGGTTAGGAATGTAGATATAAAGCGAGTTTGATACTTGGACCTCTCTTCTTTTTAAGCGAGTACTACCTTAGAATTTTGAAAAGATTGCAGCTTAGTCTTATCTGGCTAATGAATTTGTGAAACTGAGCTGGGAACAAAGCACCAAAATTCACCACTGGTGTACTCACCTGTATGGGTCAGTAAATGTGACATGAAACAGAACGTTGTGTGTCACGTACAAGGCATTTGGGACCTCAGGTGGCTTTTGGACTACTCTTTACTCTGTGCAAAGTTTGCACTGGCAGATGTATGTGACTCTAAATAAGCACCCAGACCTCAATTAGGTAGAAGAACTTGAGCTGTTATGACAGTGATATGGAGCAGAGAAAGCATGAAAATCCCACCACTTTGGACTTGCCCAAGGCATGTTGATGCTCACCGAGGATCAGTTCTGACTTCAGCTCCTTTTGTGGTGCCAACTGTTGCACAAATGCTAAAACCCCGTGTAAGCACAGGTCATAAAAGTGATCAATTCAGTTTTGAATTAAGGCTGTAGGGGGATTTCAGCTTAATATTTAAGATGAAGTCAAGTATTTGT